>WNWK01007438.1:12500-22500 GCA_009830355.1 Cherax destructor | reverse complement strand
ATAATGGCAGCATCAAGATGGCGGCAGCATTGTGATGGCAGCACGATGGGCGGCAGTATCAGGAGGCGGTAGTATCAGGAGGCCGGCAGCATCAGGAGGTCAAGTAGTATCAGGAGGCCGGGTAGCATCAGGAGCCGTGGCAGCACTGGTGGGAGGCCGGCAGTACTGTGATAATGGTAGCATTGCTGATAAGGCAGTATCAGGAGGCTGGCAGGGCATTGTGGAGGCTTGGTAGCATCAGGAGGTCAAGTAGTATTGTGGAGGCTGGCAGTATTGTGGAGGCTGGTGCATTGTGGAGGCTGGTAGCATTGTGGAGGTCATAGTACTGTGATGTCACAGCATCAGGGAGGCCATAGCATTGTGATAGCCGGGCAGCATCAGGAGGCCATAGCATTGTGGGAGGCTGGTAGTATTGTGGGAGGGTGGTAGCATCAGGAGTGGCAGGCACGGAGGTCATAGCATTGTGGAGGGTGGCAGCATTGTGGGAGGGTGGTAGCATTGTGGGAGGCTGGTAGCATTGTGGGAGGCTGGTAGTATTGTGGGAGGGTGGTAGCATTGTGGGAGGGTGGTAGTATTGTGGGAGGGTGGTAGTATTGTGGGAGGGTGGTAGTATTGTGGGAGGCTGGTAGTATTGTGGGAGGCTGGTAGTATTGTGGGAGGCTGGTAGTATTGTGGGAGGCTGGTAGTATTGTGGGAGGCTGGTAGTATTGTGGGAGGCTGGTAGCATTGTGGGAGGCTGGTAGCATTGTGGGAGGCTGGTAGTATTGTGGGAGGCTGGTAGCATTGTGGGAGGCTGGTAGTATTGTGGGAGGCTGGTAGTATTGTGGGAGGCTGGTAGTATTGTGGGAGGTGGTAGTATTGTGGAGGGTGGTAGTATTGTGGAGGCTGGTAGTATTGTGGAGTGGTGGTAGTATTGTGGAGGCTGGTAGTATTGTGGGAGGCTTAGTATTGTGGGAGGCTGAGTAGTATTGTGAGAGGGTGGTAGTATTGAGTGGGAGGCTGGTAGTATTGTGGAGGGTGGCAGTTTTGTGGGAGGCTGAGTAGTATTAGTGGGAGGCTGGTAGTATTGGGGAGGCTGGTAGTATTGTGGGAGGCTGGTAGTATTGTGGGAGGGTGGTAGTATTGTGGAGGCTGGTAGTATGTGGGAGGGTGGTAGTATTGTGGAGGCTGGTAGTATTGTGGGAGGCTGGTAGTATTGTGGGAGGGTTGTAGTATTGTGGAGGCTGGTAGTATTGTGGGAGGGTGAGTATTGTGGGAGGCTGGTAGTATTGTGTGAGGCTGTAGTATTGTGGAGGGTGAGTATTGTGATGTGGTAGTATTGGGAGGGTGGTAGTATTGTGGGAGGGTGGTAGTATTGTGGGAGGGTGGTAGTATTGTGGGAGGCTGGTAATATTGTGGGAGGCTGGTAGTATTGTGGGAGGGTGGTAGTATTGTGGGAGGGTGGTAGTATTGTGGGAGGGTGGTAGTATTGTGGGAGGGTGGTAGTATTGTGGGAGGCTGGTAGTATTGTGGAGGGTGGTATATGTGGGAGGCTAGGTATTGTGGGAGGTGGTAGTATTGTGGGAGGGTGGTAGTAGTGGGAGGCTGGTAGTATTGTGGGAGGCTGGTAGTATTGTGGGAGGCTGGTAGTATTGTGGGAGGCTGGTAGTATTGTGGGAGGCTGGTAGTATTGTGGGAGGCTGGTAGTATTGTGGGAGGCTGGTAGTATTGTGGGAGGCTGGTAGTATTGTGGGAGGCTGGTAGTATTGTGGGAGGCTGGTAGTATTGTGGGAGGCTGGTAGTATTGTGGGAGGCTGGTAGTATTGTGCAGGGAAAAGTGGGTGACATTATTATGAAAGATAAATATAAAATAAAATTCGAACTCTTGTCCGCATGAATACATTGGAAAGTCAGACAATAATTCATCTGCACATAGATGGTGGACCGAAGCCATTTTCCTGGCTTATTTGCTGAAGGTTAAGATCGTTGCACGTAGACTGGTGGACCTTCATGGGACAATTGGTTCATATGATCTTAATAACAAAGCGCTAGAACCGAGGGTTATTTAATTCTAAAAGTGTAATTTCTGGCGTCTTTATCAGTTTGACACTATCAATAGCATCTTGGTACAGTTGTGATTAATTTACTGTCACGTTACAGAAATCATTAGCTGTAAGTCACGGCTAACTTTGACGAAAAGGGGAAAATATTCATACCATGTATGCCAAGAAAGAGAGAGAGATACCTAATAAAGATACCTAACTGTTGCACAATGTGTCTTACTTAGAGAGAGAGAGAGAAAATCAGCCCTTGGAAAGAGTAGCATACATCTCCGAGAAGAGAACTTCCTATACCTGAGGCACAAACTACTTACACCCATACGTATAATATTCCCCAGGGCAATGTCCTGGCACGGGCCTTAAGTTACTCTTTCAACGACCCGACCACCGGGGTGGATTTCATAAGAGGATGACCCCTCAAGCCCCGAGCCTTCACGTGGATTTTAACTAATATCGGACAGACGGTGCTAAGATATTTGCTGCTGTAGGCTGGGTGGCGATGCCGAGTCTTATCTTCCAAGACGTGTAACTGGTAAAATGCCGAGGGGAAAAAAAGAAGGGCGGAGGGAATGTCAAGGTGTTGGGTCTTACCGCTCGTTCAGCGGTCATAAAACTGGGGTTGACATTCAGAGTGCGGCCTCGTAGCGCCTGTTCACTGCCTCGTCAAACCAGACGAAGGAGTGATTATTACGGCCTTCCCCAGCCACCAGCCTCAGACTTTCATAGCCAAAATCAGACTCATTCTATGGCTTATAACCCCGAGAAAGAGGTTTCGAAATGAGCCTTTTTTGGATATTACGAAGCAGCTACACATTTCAGGATATTATCATCGGTGGCTACGGTTTTTTTTCTTTCAACAAGTCGGCCGTCTCCCACCGAGGCAGGGTGACCCAAAAAAGAAAGAAAATCCCAAAAAAGAAAATACTTTCATCATCATTCAACACTTTCACCACACTCATACATAATCACTGTCTTTGCAGAGGCGCTCAGATACGACAGTTTAGAAGTCCCTCCAAACTGTCACTAGCCCAGACCCTCCTTTAAAGTGCAGGCAATGTACTTCCTATTTCCAGGACTCATGTCCAACTAAATATATAATAACCGGTTTCCCTGAATCCCTTCACAAAATATTACTCTGCTCACACTCCAACAGGTCGTCAGGTCCCAAAAACCATTCGTTTCCATTCACTCCTATCTAACACGCTCACACATGCTTGCTGGAAGTCCAAGCCCTTCGCCCACAAAACCTCCTTTATCTCCTCCCTCCAACCTTTTCGAGGACGACCCCTACCCCCTCCTTCCTTCCCCTAAAGATTTATACGCTCTCCAAGTTTTTCTACTTTGATTCATTCTCTCTAAATGACCAAACCACCTCAACAACCCTTCTTCAGCCCTCTGACAAATACTTTCAATAACTCCACACCTCCTCCTAATTTCCACACTCCGAATTCTGTGCATAATATTTACACCACACACGTATAAGTATTATATAGAATAGTTCCAGGTAGCTACATATTTTTTTTGGGTAGCATCAGAAAGGTACACAAGTTCTGGACAACACCAAAAATCTATACATTTTCTGTTTACCAAAAAGCTAAACATTTTTGGATTTTTTCAAGAAGGTTCCGCGTTCCCGGACTCGCAATGATAAAAACAAAAATATGAAGAAGCCAAATCAAATTAAAATTCGACCTTTACGGGGGAAAAAAATTGGTATGGATACAAGTTCGCCGCTTGGCTCAAGGCAACGACCACATTAACGGGGAACCTGTTGTTTTATGCAGCAATTACTCTATCAGACGAAACTCAAAAATTCGTTTGACTTTTATTTATCACACACACACACACACACACACACACACACACACACACACACACACACACACACACACAGGAAACAGAATCCATACATAGCTTTAAGAAGAGATACGATAAAGCTCATGGAGCAGGGAGGGAGTGGACCTAGTAGCAACCATCGAAGAGTCGGGGCCAGGAGCTGTGACTCGACCCTTGCAACCACAAACAGGTGAGTACACACACACACACGTAGTCCATAATCTACAACAACAGACGGGGATACCAGGTGAGACATTGATGGTCCGGGAGGAAGTATAAACAAAGAACAAGGACGGAAAGTGAGATAGCAAAAGAATGCTATAAAATTATGTTCCTGGTATATATTATGGGGATGAATGTGAGATTTAGTCCTCATTGTATCTGTCCGCAGTGAATGTGAAATTAATGAGGATGTAAACAGGAGGGGGGTGGCAGGGTCAGGTAAGTGGCTGTTGGAAATTAATCCCACCAAGCGCAAAACTAGGAAAGCTGTGAGAAGGAAAAGTTAACTGGATTTTTTTTAAGTACACAATGGAGGAACAGAAGCCGCAAATCTTCCATAAAGTGAATGACTTTATTTACAACATATCTCAGCGACTTTGATCAAGCTTGTCCAAAAGCTAGATAAAAGCTCAAAGCTTTACAACAAGACTAGTCTCGGAGCTAAAGCAAATCATCTGTGAGATGAAAAACTGAAAGATCTAAACTTGAAGATAGAGGATGCATAGACCGGGGCAGACATGATCACGACATAAAAGATACTATTTAGCGTCCTGGTAAGAAGATCCAGCGTCTAGGAGCAGTCACTCTAGCAGCTGAGATTCCGCTACCTGGGTAAGGTAACCCAGCGTCGGGGGGAAAGAGAAATGAGAGGAACGTGTAAGGATCAACTAGTTCTACTCAGAAAGAATGTAATGGGAGCAAAGAATTTAAGAAACGTGGTGTAAGGATCAGCCTTCTCTTGTGCTCCAGAATTCAGTCTGATCCGGTGAGGATCAAGACTTAATGCAGTGAGCACGAAATGATCAATATGAGGATATTTGCAAATAGCTTCTAGACGAAAGAGAAATCTGATTTTTCCTATTTGTTTTGTTATTAAATTTTAGCAAGACGCCCCCTGCACAAGCGCAAAGAGAAAGTCACGAGAAGAAAGTTACATTGGAAGTTTTAGAGATTACCTGTGCTAATGACGCATGCATTGTTGTCATGAAGACATGCACAGAGTCAAGACTCGTGCATCATGGAAACGCATCAGGCATAGTCTTGAGAGTATATGTCTCTAAACCATATCCAAGTCTGCGTCTTCACAGCATATCCGCGTTTGTGGGGTGATCGTTACTGCCTGAGGGAACCCATGCAAGCAGTAAATCATCCACAAGGTTTCCCCATTCCTTATCAGAGGTGGTGGGCGTGTCGAAGCATTTGATGAATGTGGCGGAGATTAGCTTTGGTTATTAAGACCGTCCAGACACAAACTAACGCCGCGAATACTGATTCATGGGAGGAATCACGTACGAGTTTGTTGGACGGTCTGTGAGCGGGTTCAGTGGAGTGGGGTGGGTTCGACGCAGGGAAGGCGAGTTCGACGCAGGGAAGGCGGGTTCGACGGGAGGAAGGTGGGTTCGACGGACCGCGGGCAGGTTCAACGGATCGTTATCGAGGTATAGCTGACCAAAACTAACGTCCAGCAAGGTCAATGCTAGGCTTCTTGTTGCATTATGCTCTAGACGAGGGAATAAACAGCGACACACGTTCACTGACGACAAAATATGCGGACGAAAACATTCTGATTGTGACACTATGAATTTCAGGATGATCTTGATATATTAATGAACGTAGTACAAAACAGTGGCTGATATACTCAATGTGGACAAATATATGGTGGTAATCCGGGAGAAGGAAAATAAGCACGACATTAAGACAGATCATAAAAGTTCCTAATCAAACTGGATGCAAAGAAAACTTGGTTAGCAGTTATCTAAAGTAAAGGCATTAAAGGTTTACAATAGAAGCTAATAGATTGTTTGCCTTCATATTAAGATGTATAAATTGACAGAAGTGTTAATGCAGTAGATAGATCTTCTGCTACTAGATAATATTGTGCTAGGTATCGTCTTAAGATTTTCAGCAGTTCTAGTGTCAGTGGTCTAATATTGTGCCTCTGTAAGCACTTCATAAAATACTGTCGAATTATAGAATTACCATTTGAAATATAAAGTAACCCATTATTTTTATAATAAACTAAAACAAATACGAGTCACCAGTACACTCTCTTTAATTATCTAATCCGTTATATGTTGAGGATGGAGGTACTAGAACGCACGTCACGTACCACCAAGGTTAGGTAAGGTTCGTCAGGAAACAAGATAAGTGTTACCTGACGTGGGTTACAACTGAAGCTTTTGGTCATCTGACCGAGGCCTTCCACTGGCTTACCGGTCTACCCCTTTAAAAATTAGGTATATATGCACCTACCACCAAGCCGCCATCTACCTCACGCTCAGTTACAAATAAAATCATACGAGAAACTATTTCCAGGTAACATCCCAAACAATAAGCGTTCATAACATTGATACGACGGGCACTGTAAAATATACATTATGTAGATTCAGCCTATAATAACCCAGTAAAGTTAAACAATATGATATTTCCTGCTTGAGGTCCCAGGCTGCTTATGTTTATATCTTTAGCGAGCAGCTGTGTACGTATAAAATAAATGTACTTAGATAATTATGTGAAAACCTTTTTTTAATTGATTTTCACTGGAGATGAGGTGAACACTTGCAGGCTATTTATAACTTTGTTTACAGAAGTTGATGATGGCTGAGGCAGCTGTTGCTTTTAGTGTCGCGAGGGCAACAGATGTCCTGGTCTCCCAGGATTAATGTCTCCAAGGCAACAGACACTACCATGACATCGAGATGGGGGTCTCCAAGGATTGATGTCTCTAGGCCAGCAGAAACTAGCGTGCCATCGGGACGTGGTCTCCAAGGATTGATGTCACTAGGCTACCAGAAACAAGCATGACATCAGGACTAATTCTCTAAACCAGCAGAAACTAGCGTGATTTCTCAGGATTCACGGGTCAAGGGCGGTTGCCACTAGCGTGACATCGGGGCGTTCAGAGAGAGACCTCTGATGAGATTGTTGAGATGATCATCGTAAAGAGATCACGAAAACTCGAGCGAGAGTTATTGAAGGAAGAAAGAGAATGGGGAAGGAAAGGGTGAATGAAAGTAGGTGAGGCGAGGAAAAAGGCTAGTTGAAGGAGGAAGAAGAAAGTAAATAAACGGGAAGAGAGAGTGGATGGGAGGAGGGTAAGAGAGGAAGGCGAGTGTTTAGGATTTAAGAATTTTGAGAATGAAAGGAAATAGAAAGATTGCTAAAAATCTGAGGACGGAGAGAGAGAGAGAGAGAGAGAGAGGATAAATTGCGCTGTACATGACCCACATAAGATCTTCGTTAATCTGTAGCTGAGCCATCACTATAAACAGTGGATAGAATAATACCATCACTGAGAGTATTATTACTATAATAACTTTTGTGTGTGTGTGTGTGTCTGGTACTACCACCACACCATCAAACCTAACAACATTTCCTTCCTTAATCAAAGTCAAGTTGATATCTGAGACACCTGGCGAAACGTTTCCAGAATAAAGACTCTCTAATGTTGTCCAAGAGTCTCAGTGATTAAAATCAGGATTATCCAACCAGGGTTGAAGTCATCTCGTGAGGGTGTATGAAGCCTCAGCAAGGGGTTGTTGAGTGTCTGGTGGCTTGGAAAGCCTCACCTCGCTACTTCAAACTGCTCACCAGTAAAATACAAAACTAAAAGTCTCGCTGAACTGGGTTTTTTTTCTACAATTAATTTACATGTTTAACGAATTGATGAATTTATTTTGATATAGTTTTGAATATTTTTTCTTATTATTAAGAGTACTTTGGCTCTACAGTGTAGAAAAAATGAAATTCAGTATATTTTGGATGTTAATTCAAACTTTTGTTTTCTTTTGCTATCTAGTTTTTTGGAGATACGGCTGCTTTTGTTGGGATAAACTTGGTTTATTGTTGCGCAAGTTAATATAGGTTAAACAACCCTCTTGTAGACAGAAGTAGATAGTTTTTCTCAGTAGACAGTCCTCGGTGTGAGCTTCCAAGTCGTCTGCTGTCTGTCCTTCTTATGTACTTTCAAGTAATCTACCCTGCCTGTCTGCCTCTCTCTCTCTCTCTCTCTCTCTCTCTCTCTCTCTCTCTCATGAAACAATGTCAGTCACATCATTCAGAACACTTCAGCGACTGGTGCATCACAGGAGAGGTCATCACTGGCTCGCTCAACAGGCACAGACTCCCTCAATTAGAACTTGCAATAAGCTTCTGACCTCGATGCAAAGTTTACTGTTAATTGGACTAATCTTGTCCTCAACGAAATAATTTATGAAAGAGAACTGTTATGGAGAAGTATTGGTGGATGAGACATATGCACACATACGCACATACATATTTTACATACATACATTACATACACATATAGAGACCTTGTGAACCAACTCAGGACCTGGTGAGCAGACACAGGACCTGGTGAACCATCTCAGGGCCTGGTGAGCCGACACAGGACCTGGTGAACCATCTCAGGGCCTGGTAAACCAACTCAGAACCTAGTGAACCATCTCAGGGCCTGGTGAACCAACTTAGAACCTGGTGAACCATCTCAGGGCCTTGTGAACCAACTTAGAATCTGATGAACCATCTCAGGGCCTTGTGAACCAACTTAAAATCTGGTGAACCAACTCAGGACCTGGTGAACCGACACAGGACATAAATGCAGCCAGTAAAAAGGAACGGGAAGATAAACGGCAGGATTAAACGCATGTTTGAGGTCCACTTGTTCAGAACAGCTGAAGGAGCCATGATTTAAGTGATGTCACGAGATATGTAACTGACCAGGTCACACTATTCCCTTGTATTTCCCCGCTCTCTCTCTCTCTGTCTCTCTCTCTCTCTCTCGTCATGACAGCCTGTTAATAATGGGTCACCCAGGGCATAGACTTATGGTAGCAAAACACTAATAGAATTTGTAATGTTAGTAGAAGTAACTATTGTTAATTGTAGTATCTGTACTGTTAGTAGTAGTAGTAATGATAGTTGTAGTCTATTTACTATTGATATTTCACCTTATTAAATGTCCTTTCATAAGTTTCAATGAGGCTTTTTTTTATTTTTCATTATATTTTTTTTCAGCTAGAGGTGTAGCGAAAAAGTGGAGAGGTGGGAGAGAGCCTTCTGCTATACTATCCTGTTCACGACTGCATAAAATTCTAGACCAGAAATAAAGTTAACGGGACTGTAGTCCTCTGTAGATAGCTTCGGTGCAGGTACTTAATTATTCTCTCGTTTTTTCCACGTGAATCTCTCTCTCTCTCTCTCTCTCTCTCTCTCTCTCTCTCTCTCTCTCTCTCTCCGTGCCGGCACGCCCACACCAGCTACAGTGGAAGCGTCTATAGCTATCACTGTCTCCATCTGTCTGTCTGCTGGTTTTACGGTGCTGTTATCTCTGTCACCCTCCGTGGATATACTTAATTATGTGCCCTTTATGGAGTGATCATACTGATAACACCAACTCTCATCCATCACACCATAGATTGTAAAAAAAAAAAATATCATAAATCATCCGCCTTCAGCCAAGCATTTCGCAAAATCATGACTAAGCGCGATGAAAGGGTTACCACACGTGATGCTTCCGTTACAGAGATTAGAAAAATTCTATATACCATATTGTGTAGCTTCTCTAATCTATAATGCATTTCATTCTGTTAGAACTAGAACTATGTTTACGATACACAACTCGCATGTAGGAGACTGAAAACCTAAGACGGCGTTTCAGTCCGACTTAGACCATTAACTAATCTCACAGAGAAGCGCTAAGTGAGCCAGAATGTCTACGAAAGGTGGGGCTGGGTACGAGAGTGGTAGAACGGGAGGAGGGAGTAGTGGTATTGTAGTAGTGGTAGTTGTGGGGCTGGGTACGATACTGGTAGAACGGGAGGAGGGAGTAGTGGTATTGTAGTAATGGTAGTTGTGGGGCTGGGGACGAGAATGGTAGAACGGGAGGAGGGAGTAGTGGTATT
>WNWK01007437.1:0-94178 GCA_009830355.1 Cherax destructor | reverse complement strand
ACCAACAATACCTCCCTACACACCATCACCACTCCACCAACAATACCTCCGTACACACCATCACCAACAATACTTCCCAACACACCATCACCAACACTCCACCAACAATACTTCCCAACACACCATCACCAACACACCATCACCAACAATACTTCCCAACACACCATCACCAACACACCATCACCAACAATACTTCCCAACACACCATCACCAACACTCCACCATGGAACGTGAGGAAGGAGGAGGATATCGACCAGGGTAAAACCGCTCTTGCCGCACAATATCAACTACCACCACCACCACCACCACTTGTGTCATCACTACCTTCACCACCACCACCACTTGTGTCATCACTACCTTCACCACCACCACCACTTGTGTCATCACTACCTTCACCACCACCACCACTTGTGTCATCACTACCTTCACCACCACCACCACTTGTGTCATCACTACCTTCACCACCACCACCACTTGTGTCATCACTACCTTCACCACCACCACCACTTGTGTCATCACTACCTTCACCACCACCACCACTTGTGTCATCACTACCTTCACCACCACCACCACCACCACTTGTGTCATCACTACCTTCACCACCACCACCACTTGTCATCACTACCTTCACCACCACCACCACTTGTGTCATCACTACCTTCACCACCACCACCACTTGTGTCATTACTACCTTCACCACCACCACCACTTGTATCATCACTACCTTCACCACCACCACCACTTGTGTCATCACTACCTTCACCACCACCACCACTTGTATCATCACTACCTTCACCACCACCACCACTTGTATCATCACTACCTTCACCACCACCACCACTTGTATCATCACTACCTTCACCACCACCACCACTTGTATCATCACTACCTTCACCACCACCACCACTTGTATCATCACTACCTTCACCACCACCACCGCTTGTGTCATTACTACCTTCACCACCACCACCACTTGTGTCATCACTAACTTCACCACCACCACCACTTGTGTCATCACTACCTTCACCACCACCACCACTTGTATCATCTACTACTTCTACCACCACCACCCTTGTATCATCACTCTTCACCACCACCACCACTTGTATCATCACTACCTTCACCACCACCACCACTTGTATCATCACTCCTTCACCACCACCACCACTTGTATCATCACTACCTTCACCACCACCACCGCTTGTGTCATTACTACCTTCACCACCACCACCACTTGTGTCATCACTAACTCACCACCACCACCACTTGTGTCATCACTACCTTCACCACCACCACCACTTGTGTCATTACTACCTTCACCACCACCACCACTTGTGTCATCACTACCTTCACCACCACCACCACTTGTGTCATCACTACCTTCACCACCACCACCGCTTGTGTCATCACTACCTTCACCACCACTACCGCTTGTGTCATCACTACCTTCACCACCACCACCGCTTGTGTCATCACTACCTTCACCACCACCACCGCTTATGTCATCACTACCTTCACCACCATTAAGATACTCTCCACCAACATTACCACCACCACCGCTTGTGTCATCACTACCTTCACCACCATTAAGATACTCTCCACCAACATTACCACCACCACCACCACCGCTTGTGTCATCACTACCTTCACCACCATTAAGATACTCTCCACCAACATTACCACCACCACCACCGCTTGTGACATCACTACCTTCACCACCATTAAGATACTCTCCACCAACATTACCACCACCACCACCGCTTGTGTCATCACTACCTTCACCACCATTAAGATACTCTCCACCAACATTACCACCACCACCACCGCTTGTGACATCACTACCTTCACCACCATTAAGATACTCTCCACCAACATTAGTACCACCACCAACATTATCATCACCACAAGTACCGCCACTGACACAGCTATCAAACCAATATCACCACCACCACCACCAACCAACATTACCACGACTGCAACCACTACCATCAATATCACTACAACCACCACTACCATCAATATCACTACAACCACCACTACCATCAATATCACTACAACCACCACTACCATCAATATCACTACAACCACCACCACCATCAATATCACTACAACCACCACTACCTTCAATATCACTACAACCACCACTACCATCAATATCACTACAACCACCACCACCATCAATATCACTACAACCACCACTACCATCAATATCACTACAACCACCACTACCATCAATATCACTACAACCACCACCACCATCAATATCACTACAACCACCACCACCATCAATATCACTACAACCACCACTACCATCAATATCACTACAACCACCACTACCATCAATATCACTACAACCACCACTACCATCAATATCACTACAACCACCATACTCATCAATATCACTACAACCACCACTACCATCAATATCACTACAACCACCACTACCATCAATATCACTACAACCACCACTACCATCAATATCACTACAACCACCACCACCATCAATATCACTACAACCACCACTACCATCAATATCACTACAACCACCACTACCATCAATATCACTAAACACCACCACCATCATATCACTACAACCACCACCACCATCAATATCACTACAACCACCACTACCATCAATATCACTACAACCACCACTACCACCAATATCACTACAACCACCACCACCATCAATATCACTACAACCACCACTACCATTAATATCACTACAACCACCACCACCATCAATATCACTACAACCACCACCACCATCAATATCACTACAACCACCACCACCATCAATATCACTACAACCACCACTACCATCAATATCACTACAACCACCACCACCATCAATATCACTACAACCACAACTACCATTAATATCACTACAACCACCACCACCATCAATATCACTACAACCACCACTACCATTAATATCACTACAACCACCACCACCATCAATATCACTACAACCACCACTACCATCAATATCACTACAACCACCACCACCATCAATATCACTACAACCACCACCACCATCAATATCACTACAACCACCACCACCATCAATATCACTACAACCACCACTACCACCATTACGGCCAGCATATCGCCTCGCCCTCGCTGCCTCGCTACTGGAATGTCTTCCCATACTCGATCATATCTTAAACGTCTCCCCTTACTCTGTTATGTCTCCCCTTACTGTTATGTCTCCCCTTACTCTGTTATGTCTCCCCTTACTGTTATGTCTCCCCTTACTCTGTTATGTCTCCCCTTACTGTTATGTCTCCCCTTACTCTGTTATATCTCCCCTTACTGTTATGTCTCCCCTTACTCTGTTATGTCTCCCCTTACTGTTATGTCTCCCCTTACTCTGTTATGTCTCCCCTTACTGTTATGTCTCCCCTTACTTTGTTATGTCTGCCCTCACACTTGTTTCCCCTCACACTGTTATGTATCTCCCTCACACTATTATGTCTCCCCTCATACTGTTATGTATCTCCCTCAAACTATTATGTCTCCCCTCATACTGTTATGTATCTCCCTCACACTATTATGTCTCCCCTCACACTGTTATGTATCTCCCTCACACTATTATGTCTCCCCTCATACTGTTATGTATCTCCCTCACACTATTATGTCTCCCCTCATACTGTTATGTATCTCCCTCACACTATTATGTCTCCCCTCACACTGTTATGTATCTCCCTCACACTATTATGTCTCCCCTCATACTGTTATGTATCTCCATCACACTATTATGTCTCCCCTCATACTGGTATGTATCCCCTCACACTGTCTCCCTTTCAAATTGTCTCCCCTTCACACTGTCTCCTCTAGTACTGTTATCTCCCATCACACAGTTCTCTCCCCCCTCACGCTATTGTCTCCCCCTCATACTGTTACGTCTCATCTCATACTGTTGTCTCCCCTCACACTTTTATGTCTTCCCCTCATAATGTCTACCCCTCACACTGTTGTCTTCCCCTCACAGTTGTCTACCCTTACTCTGTTATGTCTCCCCTCACACTGCTATGTCTCCCCTCATACTGTTATGTCTCCCCTCACACTGCTATGTCTCCCCTCACACTGTTATGTCTCCCCTCATACTGTTATGTCTCCCCTCATACTGTTATGTCTCCCCTCATACTGTTATGTATCCCCCTCACACTGTTATGTCTCCCCTCATACTGTTATGCATCCCTTCATACTGTTATGCATTCCTTCATACTGTTATGTATCCCCTCATACTGCTATGTCTCCCCTCATACTGTTATGTATCCCCTCACACTGTTATGTCTCCCCTCACACTGTTATGTCTCCCCTCACACTGTTATGTCTCCCCTCATACTGTTATGTATCCCCTCATACTGTTATGTATCCCCTCATACTGTTATGTATCCATTCATACTGTTATGTATCCCCTCATACTGTTATGTATCCCCTCATACTGTTATGTATCCCCTCATACTGTTATGTATCCCCTCATACTGTTATGTATCCCCTCATACTGTTGTCTTCCCCTCACATTTATGTCTTCCTCTCACACTGTTATGTCTTCCCATCACACTGTTGTCTCCCCTTACACTGTTATGTCTTCCCCTCACACTGTTATGTCTTCCCCTCACACTGTTATGTCTTCCCCTTACACTGTTATGTCTTCCCCTCATACTGTTATGTCTTCCTCTTACACTGTTATGTCTTCCCCCTCACACTGTTATGTCTTCCCCTTACACTGTTATGTCTTCCCCCTCACATTTATGTCTTCCCCTTACACTGTTATGTCTTCCCCCTCACATTTATGTCTTCCCCCTCACATTTATGTCTTCCCCTTACACTGTTATGTCTTCCTCCTCACATTTATGTCTTCCCCTTACACTGTTGTACCCTTTAGGTGTACCATCGCTTCGTTATACATGGAAAGTCCTCGTGGAATGTAGAGGATGTAATCTCTTGGTTATATGTGTAATATCTGGTCTCCACCATAAATATAAGGCGTATCCTCACCCATGGTAGCCTGCAAGGTCCAACACCTTGCGCCTACCCCTTCCCCCTCCCTCCCTCTCTCTCTCTCTCTCTCTCTCTCTCTCTCACACAAAGCTACAAGACCAAACCCACTCTGGAAACCAGCCACAGACAGTTCACCGGTGAAGATGAGTAAATGATAGGTTTTTCAGTCATAGTGTGGCGAAGCGCAATACCATGCATAAAAACCCACTGTGTTCTAGGTGTTTATAATCTCAATAATTAAGACCCACTGTGTTGTAGGTGTTTATAATCTCAATAATTAAGACCCACTGTGTTGTAGGTGTTTATAATCTCAATAATTAAGACCCACTGTGTTGTAGGTACTCAGAAGCTTAACAACTAGTCACACAGTGCCTACACACTGTGCTGGTAACAAGTTGAAGACTGCTGGACCACCTGTGTTGACACTGTGCTGATATCAGGTTGGTTATATTATAAGAGTGTAAATACATCTTGTATATGGTTTGTCAACACTGAGCTTCAGTACATAATGTAAATCCACGAAAATATTTAAGATTATGTTATATAAACCTTCCATGTTATAGCATACTACTGAGGCTTGTATTCCCTGCACACTAGAACCAACTGAGCGAACCCTACCCCAGCAGGCTGCTCCATTCATTGCTTCCCAGACCACAGCACCTCACACTTATATCTCCACCACTCTCCCAAAACAACACCGACGAAGTTGCTGTACATGTCAGCACATAATTCACCTGAATAACCATCATTACTAATGTTAATATGATTCCCAGATTTTATGTATGATTTTTTATCATTACACTAGATTGATATATGGCTGTGTATTTCTCCTGCCCTAAAAGGGCAGGCGAAATAGCAGAGAACTTTTATTGCTTATGTAAAATCAGTTAAGAACCAAGGTTACTGGGAATGCTTGAAGTCCCTTGAAACGTAGGAGAGAAGGATACATCTTAATTTAGACCTGGAAAATTCTAGAACAATTAATTCCAAATTTCCATACTGAAATTCCTCCCTACTAGAAACTGCAAAATTCCATAAATGGAAAGAAAGGTTGCAGTGATAAGAGAAATCAACAACAGACTCCAAGATGTCTTCCAGGGGAACTTGATACATATCTTGAACTGCGTTAGTATAACACCAACAGTCTGGTTGATCAAGCCACCACCCAGGATGCCTGGTCTAGGACCGTAATGCGGGGGCAGTGATCCCCGGAACTGCCTACATGTAATGTACATTACACACTGGAGACCAATATGACTCATACGGATTTAGCGTTCATTTTTTTACCGTAATGTTTTTTCTACATTAAAATTGTATACAAACTTTCAAATCGGTCAGTATTACCAGTAAACTTTTATAAACACCGGTAAGTTGACAATAATATCACATTATATCCCAACTCCCTGGATTCACCTTTCCTAACTCACATTCATAACAGTATGTACATTACTGCAAAACTTATATTTTTTCAAAATAAAACAATAAAAAACAGCAAACAGTTTACATTCAGACTTGAAACAAAACAATAGAACAAACAGCAAGTGTCTACATTCAGACTTGAAACAAAACAGTAGAACAAACAGCCTGGGTCTACAATCAGACTTGAGACAAAACAATAGAACAAACAGCCTGGGTCTACAATCAGACTTGAGACAAAACAATATAACAAACAGCCTGGGTCTACATTCAGACTTGAGACAAAACAATAGAACAAACAGCCTGGGTCTACAATCAGACTTGAGACAAAACAATAGAACAAACAGCCTGGGTCTACAATCAGACTTGAGACAAAACAATAGAACAAACAGCCTGGGTCTACAATCAGACTTGAAACAAAACAGTAGAACAAACAGCCTGGGTCTACAATCAGACTTGAGACAAAACAATAGAACAAACAGCCTGGGTCTACAATCAGACTTGAGACAAAACAATAGAACAAACAGCCTGGGTCTACATTCAGACTTGAAACAAAACAATAGAACAAACAGCCTGGGTCTACATTCAGACTTGAAACAAAACAATAGAACAAACAGCCTGGGTCTACAATCAGACTTGAAACAAAACAATAGAACAAACAGCCTGGGTCTACATTCAGACTTGAAACAAAACAATAGAACAAACAGCCTGGGTCTACAATCAGACTTGAGACAAAACAATAGAACAAACAGCCTGGGTAAACATTCAGACTTGAAACAAAACAATAGAACAAACAGCCTGGGTCTACAATCAGACTTGAGACAAAACAATAGAACAAACAGCCTGGGTCTACATTCAGACTTGAAACAAAACAATAGAACAAACAGCCTGGGTCTACATTCAGACTTGAAACAAAACGATAGAACAAACAGCCTGGGTCTACATTCAGACTTGAAACAAAACAATAGAACAAACAGCCTGGGTCTACATTCAGACTTGAAACAAAACAATAGAACAAACAGCCTGGGTCTACATTCAGACTTGAAACAAAACAATAGAACAAACAGCCTGGGTCTACATTCAGACTTGAAACAAATCAATAGAACAAACAGCCTGGGTCTACATTCAGACTTGAGACAAAACAATAGAACAAACAGCCTGGGTCTACAATCAGACTTGAAACAAAACAATAGAACAAACAGCCTGGGTCTACAATCAGACTTGAGACAAAACAATAGAACAAACAGCCTGGGTCTACATTCAGACTTGAGACAAAACAATAGAACAAACAGCCTGGGTCTACAATCAGACTTGAGACAAAACAATAGAACAAACAGCCTGGGTCTACATTCAGACTTGAAACTAAACAATAGAACAAACAGCCTGGGTCTACAATCAGACTACACTGAGGATCAATATTATCTTGGACATGTATCACTGTTATATTATCCTGCTCCCACCATTCCTTCATAATATACTTATACCAGTACCTATACTTAGGTACTCTGCCAGTATACCTAAACACACCTCTGAGTACCTGTAATAAGGCACTTTATACCTAAACACACCTATGTTTGAGTACCTGTACTAAGGCACTTTATACCTAAACACACCTATGTTTGAGTACCTGTACTAAGGCACTTTATACCTAACCACACCTATGTTTGAGTACCTGTACTAAGGCACTTTATACCTAAACACACCTATGTTTGAGTACCTGTACTAAGGCACTTTATACCTAAACACACCTATGATTGAGTACCTGTACTAAGGCACTTTATACCTAAACACACCTATGTTTCAGTACCTGTACTAAGGCACTTTACTGACACTATTAATTATATCCAATAACAGAATCCTACTTTTATAGAAGTTTCAAGCTAAACATTGTAAACAAGACCAACTAGTAGATTTGTAAAACCTTTTGTGGAAATCTGGATGTAAATGCAATCAGACATTAAATAACTGAGTCTGAGTATTCACGTGAGGGTGGCAGTAGCCATCAGAAGTCACACCTGACAATCAGACATAAAGATAATTGAGTCTGAGTGTTCACATGAAGGTAGAAGTAGTCACCAGAGGTGACAGCCTCGGGTCTTCACACACAAGGTTATCACTACCTACTGAATTACAATCTTCAAGGTAAGATGGCTACAGCATTATAGCTGTGGTTACTGCAGCATAATGTGGTGATTACTCCAGCATAGCTGTGGTGGATACTGCAGTACAGTGGTCGTGGTTACCGCAGCATAGTCGTCGTGGTTACTGCAGTATAGTGGTCGTGGTTACCGCAGCATAGTCGTCGTGGTTACTGCAGTATAGTGGTCGTGGTTACTATAGCATAGTCGTCGTAGTTACTACAGCATAGTCTTCGTGGTTACTGCAGCATGGTCGTCGTGGTTACTGCAGCATGGTCGTCGTGGTTACTGCAGCATGGTCGTCGTAGTTACTGCAGCATGGTCGTCGTAGTTACTGCAGCATGGTCGTCGTGGTTACTGCAGCATTGTCGTCGTAGTTACTGCAGCATGGTCGTCGTGGTTACTGCAGCATGGTCGTCGTGGTTACTGCAGTATGGTCGTCGTAGTTACTGCAGCATGGTCGTCGTGGTTACTGCAGCATGGTCGTCGTGGTTACTGCAGCATGGTCGTCGTGGTTACTGCAGCATGGTCGTCGTAGTTACTGCAGCATGGTCGTCGTAGTTACTGCAGCATGGTCGTCGTGGTTACTACAGTATAGTAGTCGTAGTTACTACAGCATAGTCGTCGTGATTACTTCAGCATAATCGTCGTGGCTACTTCAGCATAATCGTCGTGGTTACTACAGTATAGTAGTCGTAGTTACTACAGCATAGTCGTCGTAGTTACTACAGCATAGTATTCGTGGTTACTGCAGCATGGTCGTCGTAGTTACTGCAGCATGGTCGTCGTAGTTACTGCAGCATGGTCGTCGTAGTTACTGCAGCATGGTCGTCGTAGTTACTGCAGCATGGTCGTCGTGGTTACTGCAGCATGGTCGTCGTAGTTACTACAGCATAGTCTTCGTGGTTACTGCAGCATGGTCGTCGTGGTTACTGCAGCATGGTCGTCGTAGTTACTGCAGCATGGTCGTCGTAGTTACTGCAGCATGGTCGTCGTAGTTACTGCAGCATGGTCGTAGTTACTGCAGCATGGTCGTCGTGGTTACTGCAACATGGTCGTCGTAGTTACTACAGCATGGTCGTCGTGGTTACTACAGCATAGTCTTCGTGGTTACTGCAGCATGGTCGTCGTGGTTACTGCAGCATGGTCGTCGTAGTTACTGCAGCATGGTCGTCGTAGTTACTGCAGCATGGTCGTCGTAGTTACTGCAGCATGGTCGTCGTAGTTACTGCAGCATGGTCGTCGTGGTTACTGCAGTATGGTCGTCGTAGTTACTGCAGCATGGTCGTCGTAGTTACTACAGCATGGTCGTCGTGGTTACTGCAGCATGGTCGTCGTAGTTACTGCAGCATGGTCGTCGTAGTTACTGCAGCATGGTCGTCGTAGTTACTGCAGCATGGTCGTCGTAGTTACTGCAGCATGGTCGTCGTGGTTACTGCAGCATGGTCGTCGTAGTTACTACAGCATGGTCTTCGTGTTACTGCAGCATGGTCGTCGTGGTTACTGCAGCATGGTCGTCGTAGTTACTGCAGCATGGTCGTCGTAGTTACTGCAGCATGGTCGTCGTAGGTTACTGCAGCATGGTCGTGAGTTACTGCAGCATGGTCGTCGTGGTTACTGCAGCATGGTCGTCGTGGTTACTGCAGCATGGTCGTCGTAGTTACTCAGCATAGTCTTCGTGGTTACTGCAGCATGGTCGTCGTGGTTACTGCAGCATGGTCGTCGTAGTTACTGCAGCATGGTCGTCGTAGTTACTGCAGCATGGTCGTCGTAGTTACTGCAGCATGGTCGTCGTAGTTACTGCAGCATGGTCGTCGTGGTTACTGCAGCATGGTCGTCGTAGTTACTGCAGCATGGTCGTCGTAGTTACTGCAGCATGGTCGTCGTGTTACTGCAGCATGGTCGTCGTAGTTACTGCAGCATGGTCGTCGTAGTTACTGCAGCATGGTCGTCGTAGTTACTGCAGCATGGTCGTCGTAGTTACTGCAGCATGGTCGTCGTAGTTACTGCAGCATGGTCGTCGTGGTTACTGCAGCATGGTCGTCGTAGTTACTCAGCATGGTCGTCGTGGTTACTGCAGCATGGTCGTCGTAGTTACTGCAGCATGGTCGTCGTAGTTACTGCAGCATGAGTCGTCGTAGTTACTGCAGCATGGTCGTCGTGGTTACTGCAGCATGGTCGTCGTAGTTACTAGCAGCATGTTCGTGGTTACTGCAGCATGGTCGTCGTGTTACTGCATCATGGTCGTCGTAGTTACTGCAGCATGGTCGTCGTGGTTCTGAGCCATGGTCGTCGTAGTTACTGCAGCATGGTCGTCGTAGTTACTGCAGCATGGTCGTCGTAGTTACTGCAGCATGGTCGTCGTAGTTACTGCAGCATGGTCGTCGTAGTTACTGCAGCATGGTCGTCGTGCATGCTGTTACTGCAGCATGGTCGTCGTAGTTACTGCAGCATGGTCGTCGTAGTTACTGCAGCATGGTCGTCGTGGTTACTGCAGCATGGTCGTCGTAGTTACTGCAGCATGGTCGTCGTAGTTACTGCAGCAAGGTCGTCGTGGTTACTGCAGCATGGTCGTCGTGGTTACTGCAGCATGGTCGTCGTGGTTACTGCAGCATGGTCGTCGTGGTTACTGCAGCATGGTTGTCGTGGTTACTGCAGCATGGTTGTCGTGGTTACTACAGCATAGTAGTCGTAGTTACTACAGCATAGTCGTCGTGGCTACTTCAGCATAATCGTCGTGGTTATTGCAGCACTGGCCAATAAATGTTTCAGTTCATGTTTAAAACGTGTTTCAAACTAATTGGCGGACGCTGAATTCAAATCTTAATTTAGTTTTGTTTCAACATCTACAGTTTCTTACTGTTGGAAGGTTTTAAATGTCCATAGTGTTGTATACATCTTTACTGCACAGTTGTCCCTATTTTAATACCTAGTACTTTTACTGCATGTACTTCACTAGTACTTCTACTGCATGTACTTCACTAGTACCTAGTACTTTTACTGCATGTGCTTCACTAGTACCTAGTACTTTTACTGCATGTACTTCACTAGTACTTTTACTGCATGTACTTCACTAGTATTTTTACTGCATGTACTTCACTAGTACTTTTACTGCATGTACTTCACTAGTACTTTTACTGCATGTACTTCACTAGTACTTTTACTGCATGTACTTCACTAGTACTTTTACTGCATGTACTTCACTAGTACTTTTACTGCATGTACTTCACTAGTACCTAGTACTTTTACTGCATGTACTTCACTAGTACCTAGTACTTTTACTGCATGTACTTCACTAGTACCTAGTACTTTTACTGCATGTACTTCACTAGTACCTAGTACTTTTACTGCATGTACTTCACTAGTACCTAGTACTTTTACTGCATGTACTTCACTAGTACCTAGTACTTTTACTGCATGTACTTCACTAGTACCTAGTACTTTCACTATATGTACTTCACTAATACCTAGTACTTTTACATGTACTTCCCTAGTGTTTTTTTACAGATGAGGTCACGGAGAAAGCTCCATGTATGATACCGGTTCTATATCTTTGTTATGAGCACTTTTCCACTCATGTATTTTCACATTTTAAAATTATCACAATGACTTTAGCAAGTTCTTATTTGCAGTAAAAATACGCGAGCCAAACACATTTTCCATAACAAATAATGTCAATACACAAAGAAGAGCAGTAAAAGCTGTCAGTACCACAAGACACGGTCCTGGAGCCTTCACTCTTTGTTTACTTTATAACACACATATAAACACTAGGCACACATTGTATCAAACTTTTTTTTTTATTACACAAATCAATTTTACAGACTCAAAACTGTTAACTTATCTCAGCTCAGTTTCAAAGTCCAGCCCTATCTAAGGTATACTACCACCCCCGGGATGCCACCCACAACAGCCGACTAACATCCAGGTACCTACTTACTGCTAGGTGAACAGGGGCAGCAGGTGTAAGGAAACATGCCCAACGTTTCCATCCTTGCCGAGAATCGAACCACGGACACTCAGTATGTGAGGTGAATGTGCTGTCAACCCAGCCACGGGACACCCACACTATTAAAAGGTCGCCTGTGCTTCACTAATGATATTCCATTATTTTATTGGGAATCACTAAACCCTGAGAAATAAGTAATTGGTGGAGTTGATTCGAAGGGGACGGTAGCTCCAATTCCTTGAATTAAGAGCCCTTCAGCAGCATCAAGACACTGCAGTTGAAGGGTGATGTGTATCCCACTTGAGAACTGACTGCCCAAGAACCATGGCCACCTGTGTCTGGTCCCAGGCCTGGGCTCCTGACTCACCGTACAAGCAGTGTCTGGTCCCAGGCCTGGGCTCCTGACTCACCGTACAAGCAGTGTCTGGTCCAAGGCCTGGGCTCCTGACTCACCGTACAAGCAGTGTCTGGTCCCAGGCCTGGGCTCCTGACTCACCGTACAAGCAGTGTCTGGTCCCAGGCCTGGGCTCCTGACTCACCGTACAAGCAGTGTCTGGTCCCAGGCCTGGGCTACTGACTCACCGTACAAGCAGTGTCTGGTCCCAGGCCTGGGCTGCTGACTCACCGTACAAGCAGCGTCTGGTCCCAGGCCTGGGCTCCTGACTCACCGTACAAGCAGTGTCTGGTCCCAGGCCTGGGCTCCTGACTCACCGTACAAGCAGTGTCTGGTCCCAGGCCTGGGCTCCTGACTCACCGTACAAGCAGCGTCTGGTCCCAGGCCTGGGCTCCTGACTCACCGTACAAGCAGTGTCTGGTCCCAGGCCTGGGCTCCTGACTCACCGTACAAGCAGTGTCTGGTCCCAGGCCTGGGCTCCTGACTCACCGTACAAGCAGCGTCTGGTCCCAGGCCTGGGCTCCTGACTCACCGTACAAGCAGTGTCTGGTCCCAGGCCTGGGCTCCTGACTCACCGTACAAGCAGTGTCTGGTCCCAGGCCTGGGCTCCTGACTCACCGTACAAGCAGTGTCTGGTCCCAGGCCTGGGCTGCTGACTCACCGTACAAGCAGCGTCTGGTCCCAGGCCTGGGCTCCTGACTCACCGTACAAGCAGTGTCTGGTCCCAGGCCTGGGCTCCTGACTCACCGTACAAGCAGTGTCTGGTCCAAGGCCTGGGCTCCTGACTCACCGTACAAGCAGTGTCTGGTCCCAGGCCTGGGCTCCTGACTCACCGTACAAGCCGTGTCTGGTCCCAGGCCTGGGCTCCTGACTCACCGTACAAGCAGTGTCTGGTCCCAGGCCTGGGCTACTGACTCACCGTACAAGCAGTGTCTGGTCCCAGGCCTGGGCTGCTGACTCACCGTACAAGCAGCGTCTGGTCCCAGGCCTGGGCTCCTGACTCACCGTACAAGCAGTGTCTGGTCCCAGGCCTGGGCTCCTGACTCACCGTACAAGCAGTGTCTGGTCCCAGGCCTGGGCTCCTGACTCACCGTACAAGCAGCGTCTGGTCCCAGGCCTGGGCTCCTGACTCACCTGTACAAGCAGTGTCTGGTCCCAGGCCTGGGCTCCTGACTCACCGTACAAGCAGTGTCTGGTCCCAGGCCTGGGCTCCTGACTCACCGTACAAGCAGCGTCTGGTCCCAGGCCTGGGCTCCTGACTCACCGTACAAGCAGTGTCTGGTCCCAGGCCTGGGCTCCTGACTCACCGTACAAGCAGCGGGGGTAGTAACTTGACGCTACCCACGAGTGTTGGTAATTCCTCTCCACTATGAAGGTTAGGTGTTAAAAACTCTTGGTCCTTCACACTTATGTCTCATCTCTTAGTATACTCATCGTGCATCTGCTTTTATATAGAACAATTTTACCGAGCAGATTTGCGACTAATTTCTCTAGAATTTCCCACATGTAAATTACGATGTACAGCTGGAGGGACGTCAAGTGTTGCCAATGATTGAAGTGCTTGACTCAGTTTATACAGGCAGTGAAGGTTCTCTCTAAGTTCTCCAAAACAGAAAATTTCAAGTGTACAAGAATATTCTACTTTAGAGAGAACTGGCTTGACATCTCGTTTTGGAGGTTCTAGTTACTCAGTCTATAATTTTTTTTACAGTTGTGATTGTAATAGTCTTGTGATCCTTGAAATAAACATCTTTCGATATTATCACTAATAAGCTCCTCACATTCCTCTTCAGCTTTACCGAGTGCTATGAGTTTGTTTTTAATTCTTAAAGTTTGTTCATAGCGACTAGACTAGACCAGGGGTGGGGAACCTGCGGCCTTATGGCCACATGCGGCATTCTAGGGCGTAAGTGCAGCCTTCTGAATGAATTATTTTTCTTGAAGATATTATATAATAATGAACTTTTTACAAAAACAACTGACACATGCAGAATATCTAATCAAAATTTCTTGAATGCGACCTTATTAAATTACAAGTTTAATGCGACCTTCCAACATAAGAAGGTTCCCCTCTCCTTCACTACACCTAGGAAGGTTCCCCTCTCCTTCACTACACCTAGGAAGGTTCCCCTCTCCTTCACTACACCTAGGAAGGTTCCCCTCTCCTTCACTACACCTAGGAAGGTTCCCCTCTCCTTCACTACACCTAGGAAGGTTCCCCTCTCTTTCACTACACCTAAGAAGGTTCCCCTCTCCTTCACTACACCCAAGAAGGTTCCCCTCTCCTTCACTACACCCAAGAAGGTTCCCCTCTCCTTCACTACACCTAAGAAGGTTCCCCTCTCCTTCACTACACCTAAGAAGGTTCCCCTCTCCTTCACTACACCCAAGAAGGTTCCCTCTCTTCACTACACCTAGGAAGGTTCCCTCTCCTTCACTACACCTAGAAGTTCCCTCTCCTTCACTACACCTAGGAAGGTTCCCCTCCTTCACTACACCAAGAAGGTTCCCTCTCCTTCACTACACCCAAGAAGGTTCCCTCTCCTTCACTACACCCAAGAAGGTTCCCTCTCCTTCACTACACCCAAGAAGGTTCCCCTCCCTTCACTACACCTCAAGAAGGTTCCCTCTCCTTCACTACACCTAGGAAGGTTCCCTCTCCTTCACTACACCCAAGAAGGTTCCCCTCTCCTTCACTACACCCAAGAAGGTTCCCCTCTCCTTCACTACCCCTAAGAAGGTTCCCCTCTCCTTCACTACACCTAGGAAGGTTCCTCTCTCCTTCACTACACCCAAGAAGGTTCCCCTCTCTTTCACTACACCTAAGAAGGTTCCCCTCTCCTTCACTACACCTAGGAAGGTTCCCCCCTCCTTCACTACACCTAAGAAGGTTTCCCCTCTCCTTCACTACACCTAAGAAGGTTTCCCCTCTCCTTCACTACACCTAAGAAGGTTCCCCTCTCCTTCACTACACCTAGGAAGGTTCCCCCCTCCTTCACTACACCTAAGAAGGTTTCCCTCTCCTTCACTACACCTAAGAAGGTTTCCCTCTCCTTCACTACACCTAAGCAAGGTTCCCTCTCCTTCACTACACCTAGGAAGGTTCCCCTCTCCTTCACTACACCTAAGAAGGTTCCCCTCTCCTTCACTACACCTAGGAAGGTTCCCCTCTCCTTCACTACACCTAAGAAGGTTCCCTCTCCTTCACTACACCTAGAAGGTTCCCTCTCCTTCACTACACCCAAGAAGGTTCCCCCCTCCTTCACTACACCTAAGAAGGTTCCCCTCTCCTTCACTACACCTAGGAAGGTTCCCCCCTCCTTCACTACACCCAAGAAGGTTCCCCTCTCCTTCACTACACCTATTAAGGTTCCCCCTCCTTCACTACACCTAAGAAGGTTCCCCTCTCCTTCACTACACCCAAGAAGGTTCCCCTCTCCTTCACTACACCTAAGAAGGTTCCCCTCTCCTTCACTACACCTAAGAAGGTTCCCCTCTCCTTCACTACACCTAAGAAGGTTCCCCTCTCCTTCACTACACCTAAGAAGGTTCCCCTCTACTTCACTACACCTAAGAAAGTTCCCCTCTCCTTCACTACACCTAGGAAGGTTCCCCTCTCCTTCACTACACCCAAGAAGGTTCCCCCCTCCTTCATTACACCTAGGAAGGTTCCCCTCTCCTTCACTACACCTAAGAAGGTTCCCCTCTCCTTCACTACACCTAAGAAGGTTCCCCTCTCCTTCACTACACCTAAGAAGGTTCCCCTCTCCTTCACTACACCTAAGAAGGTTCCCCTCTCCTTCACTACACCTAAGAAGGTTCCCCTCTCCTTCACTACACCTAAGAAGGTTCCCCTCTCCTTCACTACACCTAGGAAGGTTCCCCTCTCCTTCACTACACCCAAGAAGGTTCCCCCCTCCTTCACTACACCTAGGAAGGTTCCCCTCTCCTTCACTACACCTAAGAAGGTTCCCCTCTCCTTCACTACACCCAAGAAGGTTCCCCCCTCCTTCACTACACCTAAGAAGGTTCCCCTCTCCTTCACTACACCTAAGAAGGTTCCCCTCTCCTTCACTACACCCAAGAAGGTTCCCCCCTCCTTCACTATGGTAGCATAAAAATAGGATAGACAAATATTGGCGGGTGAATTTGAGAAGGTCTGTTTCAGTGTTTCTCCTCTGTAGTGAGCTTGTGAAGTAAAGGCAGCAGACACTATGTGATGGCAGGGCTTACTGTTTTCAGGAGGATTCTCGCTAAGACCTCAGAGATGATGAAACTGCCCTTGTTTTGTTTAATTGTGTTAGAAACAGCGATTAATGCTGATCCAAGGCACTTGCATCTGCGGAAAATGGGTTCACTAATCGGGCGTCCCTGAATTTCATGAGATGATTGGCGGAATTTCTGTGTTGTACGCACGCGTTGTTCAAGTTATCGTTCCGCTTAGGAAATAAAAAATGTATCTGGCCACTTTTGAAGTTTGTTGCACATAGTATTGTGTGTTATTAGACCGTGGTCACACTTCTTCCAGGAGTTTCCAGACACTGTGTATACTACATCTATATTTGTCTTCCAGTACATCTTAGACACTGTTGTAATGGTCCTACAAGACCATGTTGTAATGGTCCTACAAGACCATGTTATAATGGACCTACAAGACCATGCTGTAATGGTCCTACAAGGCCATGTTGTAATGGTCCTACAAGACCATGTTATAATGGGCCTACTAGACCATGTTATAATGGTCCTACAAGACCATGTTGTAATGGTCCTACAAGATCATGTTGTAATGGACCTACAAGACCATGTTGTAATGGACCTACAAGACCATGTTGTAATGGACATACAAGACCATGTTGTAATGGTCCTACAAAACCATGTTATAATGGTCCTACAAGACCATGTTATAATGGACCTACAAGGCCATGTTGCAATGGACATACAAGACCATGTTGTAATGGTCCTACAAGACCATGTTGTAATGGTCCTACAAGACCATGTTATAATGGTCCTACAAGACCATGTTATAATGGTCCTACAAGACTATGTTGTAATGGTCCTACATGGACCTACAAGACCATGTTGTAATGGACATACAAGACCATGTTATAATGGTCCTACAAGACCATGTTATAATGGTCCTACAAGACTATGTTGTAATGGTCCTACAAGACCATGTTGTAATGGTCCTACAAGACTATGTTGTAATGGTCCTACAAGACCATGTTATAATGGTCCTACAAGGCCATGTTGCAATGGACATACAAGACCATGTTGTAATGGTCCTACAAGACCATGTTGTAATGGTCCTACAAGACCATGTTGTAATGGTCCTACAAGACCATGTTGTAATGGACCTACAAGGCCATGTTGCAATGGACATACAAGACCATGTTGTAATGGTCCTACAAGACCATGTTATAATGGGCCTACTAGACCATGTTATAATGGTCCTACAAGACCATGTTATAATGGTCCTACAAGACCATGTTATAATGGTCCTCCAAACCATGTTATAATGGTCCTACAAGACCATGTTATAATGGTCCTCCAAACCATGTTATAATGGTCCTACAAGACCATGTTATAATGGTCCTCCAAACCATGTTATAATGGTCCTACAAGACCATGTTATAATGGTCCTCCAAACCATGTTATAATGGTCCTACAAGACCATGTTATAATGGTCCTACAAGACCATGTTATAATGGTCCTACAAGACCATGTTATAATGGTCCTACAAGACCATGTTATAATGGTCCTACAAGACCATGTTATAATGGTCCTACAAGACCATGTTATAATGGTCCTACAAGACCATGTTATAATGGTCCTACAAGACCATGTCATAATGGTCCTCCAAACCATGTTATAATGGTCCTACAAGACCATGTTATAATGGTCCTACAAGACCATGATATAATGGTCCTACAAGACCATGTCATAATGGTCCTCCAAACCATGTTATAATGGTCCTACAAGACCATGTTATAATGGTCCTACAAGACCATGTTATAATGGTCCTCCAAACCATGTTATAATGGTCCTACAAGACCATGTTATAATGGTCCTCCAAACCATGTTATAATGGTCCTACAAGACCATGTTATAATGGTCCTCCAAACCATGTTATAATGGTCCTACAAGACCATGTTAAAATGGTCCTCCAAGACGATGGTCGAGGATGATACAAGGCCTGGTCTTCACTGTAATAATAACGTGGATAAAGTAACGTTGCATCATAACAGAACATTATGGACACATTTAAGTGTTTTCTCGTCGTGTGGTTCCACATTTCCTGTGACACTGACAAAAACTTGTTATTTGCTAGAAGGGTATTTGTCCCTTCAATGACGTTCATATAATTAGCCTGACTTAAACGGCCTTAACATAATCTAGACCAAACAATATAAACACAGTAATCTGTTTAAAACCATACAGCAGAAAATAAAAATTCTCTAAGAACAAGTTGTGGATGGTGATGGGAATAATGATGGGAAAGGTTGTGGGCGGCGACGGCAGGTACCGGCGGCGGCGGCGGCGGCAGCAGCAAACTCTAGGGTGTGAAGCAGCCAGGTTTCACTTCAAACTCAACATTACACGAGGGTCACCAGGATAGTGTACTGCCTACACGTTTCGACCAATTTGCTATTCCTTCAACATGACTCACGAAATCGTGGTTTGGTTTGCTATTCCTTGTTGCTTGATTGATCAACTAGGCTGTTGCTGTCAGCAGACCCACATAGTCATTATAGTCTCGTTGATCTGGCACTTGGCGGAGGGGGTGATTCAGGCTCTCTTGAAAACTTCTACACTTCTACTGAGATCTACTGCATAGTCTTCGACCAACAATGTTCATACAATGTTCTCTTACTGTGCCCATGGCGCCTCTTCTTTACGCTGGGTCTACTTTATACTTCCTATTATCTCTCTTATTCTCCAGTATGTTGTTATGGTAATAGATTCAAGACTTGCTCCTCCAATATCTACCACGTAAATATTATCACTCCTGAGAGTACAAGTACTATAAGACATTCGCACTAGTTTAAATACTCTGACTCTAAGCGGCATTAAACGATGTTTGTACATTTTCCAACTATGATATTTCTCCTGCCTTGAACCGAATTATGAACAGTGAACAATATTCTTGATGTAAGAACAAAATTTGCTTGAACAGTACCATCATTTACATCATTATCCACCCTGTCATTTTCTGCCCGTCGCTGTATTTACCGTGTTCCCTAAATGACACATCATCTGACATCATTATTCTTAAGACTTTTACCAGTTTGTTTTAGCTTCTATGAGAGTCACCCTGTGTTCTGTGCCTCTTATAATTCTTCATTCTTCCTATATCCAAGCAACTGACATTTATCACCACTAAACACCAAGTTATTTTAATTTACCCAGTGGAAAACTGATGATATCTGAGTGTAATTTGCCAACGCCTATTACTGAGGCGTTTTCCATATTTATTTGATTATCATTCGTAAAAATGATACGTAGCACCAGACAAGCCTAGCCCATGGCCGGGCTCCGGGACTAGAAAGACACGGAACTCATCAAAGGTATATCAAAGGCACCTTTGGCCATTGTTTTTATATGTCTGCTATGAGGATGAGAAACAGTAAAGGCGCCAGGACAGTGACTTTGCTGGCACTGGACATCGTTCTGTTTAATACCACTCTTTGGTGTTCTGTTTCCTAGAAATTTGATATTCATTCGCCTCCTTTAGCTGTTAACCTCATTTCATGAGTTATCACTTCATGGTCGTACTTATCAAATGTATTTTCAAAATTCATAGAGATCACATCTGCATTTATATTATCTTCCAAAGCCTCAGTGAGTTTGTCATTATAATGTAATAGTTGCCACAGCTACGAGCTTTCTAAATCCATCTTGACTTGGGCTTGTATATTTAAGCTTCCATAAAAACACTAAGTTGATGTCTCAACACCTATGAAAGACTTTCATTGTACAGTGGGGTATGCTATAACGAACGGCTTATATAACGAATATTTATATAAACGAACGGGACAAGGAGGAAAGGCACATCATTCCAGCCAAAGATCTGAGGGATGTGTTCAGGAGCTGCAACTGTCTACACTTGTGACGGTTTATTATCTTGATGTCGGTGTTGTGGAAACAGGCCTTGGTAATTTTAATGCCACCGTGATGGCCAACTTTTGGAAGGTTCAGAAATCCAGGTTGAAGCAGTCAACCCGGGATTCCTTTAAAAAAGTTCAAAAGATCCTACAGAAGAAGTGCTTGTAGGAGAGTCACCAAACATGACTAGGAAGGATGACTCCTCCTCCTCCTCTGCCTCCTCTCCTACGTGCTCGATAAAGTACACTATTTATTTTTTGTACTAATTTATTGTTTTTATTACAAGTATTAATGACATTCTTTATTTCAGAGGTTTAAATGCACATTTATGCACGCTTTCTTATATTTTTATATTATATTTTTCATTGTTAAGTGCATGTATTTTGGGCGCCTCGAACGGATAACCCCTATAACGAACGAACGCTATAACGAACGAGGTTCTAGAACCAATTAGATTCGTTATAGCATACCCCACTGTATGTGTTGTTATGGTCTACTTACTGTCGCTCTCCTCCCTCCTTTGTGAATAAGAGCTACGTCTCCATTTTAATGTCACCTGAATTTCACCTTTATCAAAGCTCCTGCTTCAGAAAAAATACGAATTCTCGTACCAATAATACTTTGCAATTATTTACATGCATCGGATTCCAGGAATGAACACTAGGTGCTTCGTGCGTTTTCAATTTACTAAAAAAATTTAAGTCTGAAAAATGTGTGCTAATGTCAGCTATATAATTTATACGGTGGGCTAAGTTAGTGAAGAAATTATGTGCGATCTTCAGTTCTTATGGCGTCGATAGGATAGCTGAACACTGATTCATCACGTTCTTTCAGGATATCCATGATTTCTTCTGCGTTACACCTACCGGCACGCACGCGCGCTCTCTTACACACGCGCGCACTACCACATTCGATCTGGATGCAACAAGAAGCAACTGGAGGAGACAACACAGCTTCATGGACGCTGAGAAAGACAAAAACAACTACGTGACCCAATAACAAAGGTATTCACTCACTCTCTCTAATAAAGACAAGTTCCAGAAAATTAAAAAAAAAAAAAGTATATGTGGTCTCTATATATAAAAGTGAACAGAGAAGAGGTACTGAACTACAGCCCAGTATCTCTGGCACAAATACTGATCCACGTTCTGGAAAAAAGTGTAAGGAAATTGGATATTGGAGCCATTAAAGGAAAAAAAATGTTCACAGAAATCCAGGTTGAATTTAAGTATTGAAAATCCTTTCTTACGAATTTGCTGAAGTTTTATGAGAGATGAAACATGAAAGACAGGGTTGTGTTTGTTGCAGCTTCTTGAACTGCAAGAAAACACTTGATACAGTGCCACACCCCAGAAATTAAACCAGAAATTAGATGAACAGGACGTGTTAAGAGGCAGTGTATTCCAGTGGATGAGGGGATACCTGAATGACAGAAGGCAGAGAGAGAATAAAGAGTATTGTTGCCCAGAGATCAGTACAAGGGCAGCTACAGGTCCTAATATATGTGAAGAACATACCAGAGGAAACTTGAGTCCTATTTGTCACTGTTTGCTTACGATGTAAAACTAATGAGAAGAATAAGAACAAGAGAGAAAGCTGATAAACTCCAAGGAGACCCCAACAGAGTGCAGATATAACACCAAGCATATCGCAAGAAAAACACACAAATCATATAACGTCAGAGGTATAAGTTTAAGAAACCTCAGAACTGCATTCAATAACTTTAGCAAGTGATTCTTCAGAACTATAACTGTAACACATGTTAGGCAAGTCACTGACTATTAGGTCCCAGCATGGAGCCCCACATCCCGTCATGTACGTGAAGAACCTCGAGAAGGTCCAGAGGTTTGCAACCAGACTCGTACCTGAGAAAAAGACAATGGAAGACGTGATTACGACATACAAAATCCTAAGAGGATTTGTTAGGGCAGATAGAGAGACATTTAGAATTAAGAGAACCGGGATTAAGGGGATACAAGTAGAAGCTGAAGACATGAATGAACCGCAGGGAAGTAATGAAGTATTTCTTTACTCTTAGTGTGGTTGAAAAGTGAACGGCCTTGAACAAGACAGCGGTCGAGTAAAACTCAATATACACATTCAAGAGTGGATAATCATGATAAAGCCTAAAAGGTCAGAAGTCAGTGATGACGATCAAAGTGGTGCAGGAGGCGGGGCCAGGAGCTAAGTCTGGACCCACACAACTCTGTGAGTAAACACTGCTCCATTCACACTACCCCCTAAACACCACCTCTCGTATCCCCCCCAGGGACAGGATCAGCGATCCCTCAGCGCCCCGTCACTGCAGTAATTCATCATAACATCCATCATAGGGACACCTCGCTAAGCTGCTACAATCATTACCTCAACTCACCATCTATTTTGCTTTCCACTCCTCCAACCAAGCCTCATTTTACTATTTTAAAAATTTAACATAGTAACTAACGTCAAATATTAACCATTTAATAACTTTAAATCCTAATTTTTTTTGTAATTCTGGTAAGTTAAAGCCAATTTAGGTAAGATTATTTTAAGTTTGGTTTGGCGAGGTTGGGTCAGGTCAGACTGGGCTAAACTGAGTTAATTTATAAACTTACAGTAAGTATAACTACCACAATAAGGACATCAAAACACAGTGCTGCGTTGAGTCTCACAATACATAAACGAAGAAAATACACGTTAAACTGTGGACGTATATCACATGTGGTGCCAAAACTGACTTACAAGGTATTATACCCAAGTGTCTGGTACCACAACCAAATGTCCGGTGCTATAACCAAGTATCTGGTGTTATACCCAAGTGTTTGGTACCACAACCAAATGTCTGGTGCTATAACCAAGTATCTGGTGTTATACCCAAGTGTCTGGTACCACAACCAAATGTCTGGTGCTATAACCAAGTATCTGGTGTTATACCCAAGTGTCTGGTACCACAACCAAATGTCTGGTGCTATAACCAAGTATCTGGTGTTATATCCAAGTGTCTGGTACCACAACCAAATGTCTGGTGCTATAACCAAGTATCTGGTGTTATATCCAAGTGTTTGGTTATACCGAGTGTCTGTGTTACCAAATGTCTGGTACCACAACAAATGTCTGGTGCTATAACCAAGTATCTGGTGTTATACCCAAGTGTTTGGTGTTATACCCAAGTGTCTGGTACCACAACCAAATGTCTGGTGCTATAACCAAGTATCTGGTGTTATACCCAAGTGTTTGGTGTTATACCCAAGTGTTTGGTGTTATACCCAAGTGGCTGGTACCACAACCAAATGTCTGGTGCTATAACCAAGTATCTGTTGTTATACCCAAGTGTTTGGTGTTATACCCGAGTGTCTGGTGTTTTACCCAAGTGTTTGGTGTTATACCCGAGTGTTTGGTGTTATACCCAAGTGTCTGGTACCACAACCAAATGTCTGATGCTATAACCAAGTATCTGGTGTTATATCCAAGTGTTTGGTGTTATACCCGAGTGTCTGGTGTTTTACCCAAGTGTTTGGTGCTATACCCAAGTGTCTGGTGTTATACCCAAGTGTTTGGTGCTGTACCCAAATGTCTGGTGATATACATAAGAACATAAGAAAGAAGGAACAATGCAGCAGGCCTGTTGGCCCATACTAGGCACGTCCTTCACATTCCATCCCACTAACAGAATATTTATTCAACCCAATCTTCAATGATACCCAAGAAATAAGAACATAAGAAAGGAGGAACACTGCAGCAGGCCTGTTGGCCCATACTAGGCAGGTCCTTCACATTCCATCCCACTAACAGAATATTTGTTCAACCCAAGAAATAAGCTTTGATAATTTTATTTACTCATGTGCAATTCCCACTCAAATCCAACCCCTCTCACTCATGAATCTATCCAACCTAAATTTAAAACTACCCAAGGTCCTTGCTTCAATAACCCTACTAGGCAGACTGTTCCACTCATCAACTACCCTATTTCCAAACCAATACTTTCCTATATCCTTTCTAAATCTAAACTTATCTAACTTGAATCCATTATTGCGGGTTCTCTCTTGGAGAGATATCCTCAAGACCTTATTTATATCCCCTTTGTTAATACCCATTTTCCACTTGTATACCTCCATCATGTCTCCCCTCATTCTACGTCTTACAAGTGAATGTAATTTAAGAGTCTTCAATCTTTCTTCGTAAGGAAGATTTCTAATGCTATGTATTAATTTAGTCATTCTACGCTGAATGTTTTCTAACGAATTTATGTCCATTCTGTAATATGGAGACCAGAACTGACCTGCGTAATCTAGGTGAGGCCTTACTAATGATGTATAAAGCTGTAATATAACCTCTGGACTTCTGTTGCTAACACTTCTTGATATAAATCCCAGTAATCTATTTGCCTTATTACGTACGCTTAGGCATTGCTGTCTTGGTTTAAGGTTGCTGCTTACCATCACCTCCAAGTCCTTCTCGCAATCTGTATGGCTAAGTTCTACGTTATTTAACTTATAAGTGCTTGGGTTATGGACACTCCCGAGCTTCAGAACCTTGCATTTATCTACATTGAACTGCATCTGCCACTTTTCTGACCACGAATTAAGTTTGTCTAAATCTTCCTGAAGTTCTATGACATCTATGTTTGAATCAATTATCCTACCTATCTTCGTGTCGTCGGCGAATTTGCTCATATCACTAGTAATTCCCTCGTCAAGGTCATTGATATATATTATAAATAACAACGGGCCTAAGACTGATCCCTGTGGAACACCACTTGTTACAAGTCCCCATTCGGATTTAACCCCATTTATGCACACTCTCTGCTTCCTATTGGTGAGCCATGACTCGATCCATGACAGCACTTTTCCCCCAATGCCATGAGCTGCCACTTTCTTTAACAGTCTCTGGTGCGGTACTCTATCACCTGTCATCTGAGGACTGGGGTAACGAAGATAACTATCAATATGACAGTTTTCTAAACACTATGTACGCTGCCCATAGAACATTTATTCCGTTTAGAGAAATAACATTGATTAGAAATGATCCGAAATGAACAATAGGCTCAAATAGTCGTATCAAAAGAGGTGAGGGTCATCTTATGAATCAATATATTCACATTAAGAGGGAGGTTAAAAATGGGATAAGAAAAGCTAAACGGGACTATGAAATTAAAGTTGCTAAGGATTCAAAAATACACCCGAAAGGCTCTTTCCAAGTACATAGAACACAGGCTAGAGAAAAGTTAGGTCCTCTTAAAACTAATTATAGACAGCTTACTGACAATGATAATAAAATTTGCTCTATTTTTAATAATTATCTCCTCTCTGTTTGCACTCTAAGAAGAAACAAACGATATCCCGGTAATTATTATAGTGGGCCAGAAGAAAATAAATTATGTACTCTCACAGTCACTATGAATATGGTGATCAAACAGGTTGATAGATTAAAGCAAAATAAATGCTCAGGTCCTGCTGATGCTTCAGCTTCAGGACTACGGTGCTCATCACCTGCTCCTAGGTCCTGCTGATGCTTCAGCTTCAGGACTACGGTGCTCATCACCTGCTCCTAGGTCCTGCTGATGCTTCAGCTTCAGGACTACGGTGCCCATCACCTGCTCCTAGGTCCTGCTGATGCTTCAGCTTCAGGACTACGGTGCCCATCACCTGCTCCTAGGTCCTGCTGATGCTTCAGCTTCAGGACTACGGTGCCCATCACCTGCTCCTAGGTCCTGCTGATGCTTCAGCTTCAGGACTACGGTGCTCATCACCTGCTCCTAGGTCCTGCTGATGCTTCAGCTTCAGGACTACGGTGCTCATCACCTGCTCCTAGGTCCTGATGATGCTTCAGTTTCAGGACTACGGTGCTCATCACAGCTTCAGGACTACGGTGCTCATCACAGCTTCAGGACTACGGTGCTCATCACAGCTTCAGGACTACGGTGCTCATCACAGCTTCAGGACTACGGTGCTCATCACAGCTTCAGGACTACGGTGCTCATCACAGCTTCAGGACTACGGTGCTCATCACAGCTTCAGGACTACGGTGCTCATCACACCTTCAGGACTACGGTGCTCATCACCTGCTCCTAGGCTGATAAACTTATTAAATCTTGTCTTCTGAATATATTTCTACAGTCTTCAGATTATGTCCATTCATTGTATTGATGACAAAACGTCTACAAAGTAAAGGCGCCCAGATGTTGCACACGTGTCTAATTCATCAAGATAGTGTTTATTTGGATTTTAGAAAAGGTTTAGATAGAGTACAGCACAAAGACTGTTAAAGAAAGTGGCAGTTTATGGTATTGAGGTAAAAATCCTGTCATGGATCACGACGTGGATGATCGTCAGGAAGCAGAGTCTGCATAAATGGGGTAAAAATCTGTGTGGGAATCAGTCATAAGTGGCGTTCCACAAGGATCAGTTTTAGCCCCACTGATGTTCATAATATACATTAATGACCTTGACTAGGGAATAATATGTGATATGAGCAAATTCACTCCTGACAAAAATAGGCCATGACAAGCTCATGTCATGGTCAGAAAAGTGGCAGATGCAGTTCAAATTAGAATAATACAAGGCCCTAAAGTTCGGGAATGTAAATAACCCTAGCACTTATAAACTAAACCATATATAACTTGACCATACATAATCTAAAAAAGGACTTAGGAGTAATGGTGAGCAGCACCCTGAAGCAAGACAGCAATGCCTAAACGTACGTAATAAGGCAAACAAATTATTGGGATTTATATCAAGAAGTATAAGCAAGAGGAGACCAGCGGTTATACTGGACTGAAGAAGGCAGTGTCTGGCCAAGCACTTCCGTAATAAAGATTCCCAAATATTGCAAAAGTGTCATTCTTCAACACTACCTTACTGTGACTGTCACAGTGTATCACTGTACTTTACACAATGTCACTGTCACAGTGTCAACAAACCAGTGTATCACTGTACTTTACACAATGTCACTGTCACAGTGTCAACCTACCCGTGTATCACTGTACTTTACACAATGTCACTGTCACAGTGTCATCCTACCAGTGTATCACTGTACTTTACACAATGTCACTGTCACAGTGTCATCCTACCAGTGTATCACTGTACTTTACACAATGTCACTGTCACAGTGTCATCCTACCAGTGTATCACTGTATTTTACACAATGTCACTGTCACAGTGTCATCCTACCAGTGTATCACTGTACTTTACACAATGTCACTGCCACAGTGTCAACCTACCAGTGTATCACTGTACCTTACACACTGCCAAAGGCCTAAAGGTATGTACGTAAATGGGTTGCTTTTCTCTAAAACTAGTGCACACTAAGGTGTACAAATGCTGTGACTATGACTGGTGCACACTAAGGTGTACAAAGGCTGTGACTATGACTGGTGCACACTAAGGTGTACAAAGGCTGTCTACCTGGAGGGCATTCCGGAGATCAACGTCCCGCGGCCAGGTCTATGACCAGGCCTCCCGGTGGATCAGGGCCTGATCAACGAGGCTGTTACTGCTGGCTGCACGTAGTCCAACGTACGAACCACAGCCCGGCTGATCTGGCACTGACTTCAGGTATCTGTCCAGCTCCCTCTTGAAGACAACCAGAGGCCTACTGGTAATGCCCCTTATGGCTGGTGGGAGGCTGTTGAACAGTCTTGGGCCCTGGACACTTATTGTGTTTTCTCTTAGTGTACCAGTGGCGCCCCTACTCTTCACTGGGGGTACATTGCACCTCCTGCCAAGTCTATTGCTTTCGTATGGCGTGATTTCTGTGTGCATATTAGGAACCAGTCCCTCCAGAATCTTCCAGGTGTAGATTATGACATTCTCTAGATCTGCAATTTCACCTGCCTTGAATGGGGATGTTAATGTACAGCAGTATTCTAGCCTAGAGAGAACAAGTGATTTAAAAAGGATCATCCTTAGCATCTCTTGTCTTGAATGTTCTCATTATCCATCCTATCAGTTTCCTCGCAGATGTGATAGTGGCATTGTTGTGGTCCTTGAAGGTGAGGTCTTCGGCCATTACCACACCCAGGTCCTTCACATTACTTTTCCGCTCTATTGTGTGATTGGAGTTTGTAATATACTCAGTCCTAGCTATTATTTCCTCCAGTTTTCCATAACGGAGTAGTAGGAATTTGTCTTCATTGAACATCATATTGTTCTCTGTTGCCCATTGGAAAACTTGGTTTATATCTTCTTGGAGATTTGCCATGTCCTCAATAGATGACACTCTCATGCAGATCCTAGTATCATCTGCAAAGGATGATACAGTGCTATGGTTTACATCTCTGTCTATGTCTGATATGAGAATGAGGAACAGGATAGGTGCGAGTACTGTGCCTTGTGGAACAGAGCTCTTCACTATGGCAGCATCCGATTTAACTCTGTTTACCACTACTCTTTGTGTTCGATTGGTTAGAAAGTTGAAGATCCATCTGCCTACTTTGCCAGTTATCCCTTTAGCACGTATTTTGTGTGCTATTACACCATGATCGCACTTGTCAAAGGCTTTTGCAAAATCTGTATATACTACATCTGCATTCTGCTTGTTTTCCAGAGCATCTAAGACCATATCATAGTGGTCTAGCAGTTGCGAGAGGCAGGAGCGACCTGCTCTGAAACCATGTTGTCCTGGGTTGTGCAATTTTTGGGAGTCCAGGTGGTTTGCTATCCTACTTCTTAGAACTCTTTCAAAGATTTTTATTATATGGGACGTTAAAGCTATTGGTCTATAATTCTTAGCTGCTGCTTTGCTGCCACCTTTGTAGAGTGGGGCTATATCCGTTGTTTTTAGTGACTGTGGAATCTCGCCTGTGTCTATGCTGCTTCTCCATAGTATACTTAGGGCCTGTGAGAGGGGTTTCTTGCAGTTCTTAATGAACACAGAGTTCCACGAGTCTGGGCCTGGGGCTGAGTGCATTCGCATGTCGTCGATGGCTTTCTCAAAGTCTAGATGAGTTAGGGTTATGTCAGAAATTTGGCAGGGTTTTGAGGCTCATTCATGAAAAAAAAATTTGGATTGTCTATCTTTAGACGGATTAGTGGTTCGTTGAACACAGTCATATTGAAATTTCAGTATCTCACTCATTTCTTTGTTGTCATCTGTGTAAGATCCGTCTTGTCTGAGCAGGGACCCTATACTAGATGTGGTTTTTGCCTTGTTTTTGGAATATGAAAAGAAATATTTCATATGTGACTATGACTGGCGCACACTAAGGTGTACACACACGCCAACTGTTCTTAACTTTGTAGAAATATAAACCTTGACGATGAATGTTAATTCAAGCAGCAAATAAATGTTATATATTAATAGACATACCAAAACAAGAAGCATGCGCACGCATACGCTCACAGGCACACTCGTACGCGTACAAACACACGACTGTGACGAGCAGGGTTCCACAGGGGTCAGTCCTAGAACCGGTGCTGTTTCTGGTATTTGTGAACGACATGACTGAAGGAATAGACTCAGAAGTGTCCCTGTTTGCAGATGATTTGAAGTTGATGAGAAGAATTCAATCGAACGAGGTCCAGGCAGAACTACAAAGGGATCTGGACAGGCTGCAGGCATGGTCCAGCAAATGACTCCTGGATTTCAACCTCACCAAGTGCAAAGTTATGAAGATTGGGGAAAGGCAAAGAAGACCGCAGACGGAGTATAGTCTAGGGGGCCAGACTACAAACCTCACTCAAAGAAATTATCTTGGGATGAGTATAACACCAGGCACATCTCCTGAGGCGAACATCAACCAAATAACTGCTGCACAATACGGGCGCCTAGCAAACCTAAGAACAGCGTTCCGATATCTCAATAAGGAGTCGTTCAGGACCCTGTACACCGTGTACGTTAGGCCTATATTGGAATATGCAGCACCAGTTTGGAACCCACACATAGCCAAGCACGTAAGGAAACTAGATAAAGTGCAAAGATTTGCAACAAGACTAGTCCCGTAGATAAGGGGCATGTCCTACGAGGAGAGGTTAAGGGAAATCAACCTGACGACGCTGGAGGACAGGAGAGATAGGGTGGATATGATAACGACATATAAAATACTGAGAGGAATAGACAAGGTGGACAGAGACAGGATGTTCCAGAGATGGGACACAGCAACAAGGGGTCACAGTTGGAAGTTGAAGACTCAGATGAATCACAGGGATGTTAGGAAGTATTTCTTCAGTCACAGAGTTGTCAGGAAATGGAATAGTATGGGAAGTGATGTAGTGGAGACAGGATCCATACATAGCTTTAAGAAGAGGTATGATAAAGCTGATGGAGCAGGAAGAGTGACCCAGTAGCGACCATTGAAGTGGCGGGGCCAGGAGCTATGAATCAACCCCTGAAACCACAATTAGGTGAGTACACACACACACACGCCCCGATGGCATGGTGGCTAGCGCTCTTGCTTCACGCACGGAGGGCCCGGGTTCAATTCCCGGCGGGGCCGAAACATTTCGAAGTGTTTCCTTACACACACACACACACACACACACACACACACATATATATACAACAGGCCTAGTGTCTAATCGACATGTGCCTAGGACAAAATGGTAACTAACACACACACACAGTCTCTCCCATCATTACAACTGCCAGAAAACTAAAAAAGTAAATATAGTTTCCAAATATAAGACGGTACAAGACATTTGTAAGACGGTACAAGACATTTGTAAGACGGTACAAGACATTTGTAAGACGGTATAAGACATTTGTAAGACGGTACAAGACATTTGTAAGATGGTACAAGACATTTGTAGGACGGTACAAGACATTTGTAAGACGGTACAAGACATTTGTAAGACGGTACAGGACATCTGTAAGACGGTACAGGACATTTGTAAGACATTACAGGACATCTGTAAGACGGTACAGGACATTTGAAAGACAGTACAGGACATCTGTAAGACGGTATAGGACATTTGTAAGACAGTACAGGACATCTGTAAGACGGTACAGGACATTTGTAAGACCGTACAGGACATCTGTAAGACGGTACAGGACATTTGTAAGACGGTACAGGACATCTGTAAGACGGTACAGGACATTTTTAAGACAGTACAGGACATCTGTAAGACGGTACAGGACATTTGTAAGACAGTACAGGACATCTGTAAGACGGTACAGGACATTTGTAAGACAGTACAGGACATCTGTAAGACGGTACAGGACATTTGTAAGACGGTACAGGACATTTGTAAGACAGCACAGGACATCTGTAAGACGGTACAGGACATTTGTAAGACGGTACAGGACATTTGTAAGACAGTACAGGACATCTGTAAGATGGTACATAACATTTGTAAGACAGTACAGGACATCTGTAAGACGGTACAGGACATTTGTAAGACAGTACAGGACATCTGTAAGACGGTACAGGACATTTGTAAGACAGTACAGGACATCTGTAAGACGGTACAGGACATTTGTAAGACAGTACAGGACATCTGTAAGACGGTACAGGACATTTGTAAGACGGTACAGGACATTTGTAAGACAGTACAGGACATCTGTAAGACGGTACAGGACATTTGTAAGACAGTACAGGACATCTGTAAGACGGTACAGGACATTTGTAAGACAGTACAGGACATCTGTAAGACGGTACAGGACATTTGTAAGACGGTACAGGACATTTGTAACAGTACAGGACATCTGTAAGATGGTACATAACATTTGTAAGACAGTACAGGACATCTGTAAGACGGTACAGGACATTTGTAAGACAGTACAGGACATCTGTAAGACGGTACAGGACATTTGTAAGACAGTACAGGACATCTGTAAGACGGTACAGGACATTTGTAAGACAGTACAGGACATCTGTAAGACGGTACAGGACATTTGTAAGACAGTACAGGACATCTGTAAGACAGTACAGGACATCTGTAAGACGGTACAGAACATTTGTAAGACGGTATAGGACATTTGTAAGACAGTACAGGACATCTGTAAGACGGTACAGGACATTTGTAAGACGGTACAGGACATATGTAAGACGGTACAGGACATTTGTAAGACAGTACAGGACATCTGTAAGACAGTACAGGACATCTGTAAGACGGTACAGAACATTTGTAAGACGGTATAGGACATTTGTAAGACAGTACAGGACATCTGTAAGACGGTACAGGACATTTGTAAGACGGTACAGGACATATGTAAGACGGTACAGGACATTTGTAAGACGGTAGAGGACATCTGTAGGACGGTACAGGAAATCTGTAAGACGGTACAGAACATCTGTAAGACGGTACAGGACATTTGTAAGACGGTACAGGACATCTGTAAGACGGTACATGACATTTGTAAGACGGTACAGAACACCTGTAAGACGGTACAGGACATTTGTAAGACGGTACAGGACATCTGTAAGATGATATAGGATATTTTTAAGACGGTATAGGACATATGTAAGACGGTACAGGACATTTGTAAGATACCGAGCTATAGCTCAGTATCTCTGGCATAAATACTGACAAAAAGTTCTGGAGATTTTTAGGAAATGTATATTAGAGAATTTGGAGATTTTTTTTTTTACAGAAATCCAACATGGATTTAGGGATTAAAAATCGTCTGTTACAAACTTGCTGGAGTTGTATGAGAGTCAGAGATAAAACAAGACAGAGTTGGGTATGTTGCATCTTCTTGAACTGCAAGGAAACATCTGATACAGTAACACACAAGAGATTAATCCAAAAATTAGACGAACAGGAAGGGCTAAGAGGCAAAATGTTCCAGTGGGTCCAGGAGTACATGACTGAAAGCAGAGTATCAGTATCGGATGAGACAACAAAATGGGAGAGATAGCAACAAGTGGGGTTCCACAAGGATCAGTAGCGATTTCGCAAGGATCGCTATTGTTGCTAATATAGATGAAGGATCTGCCAGAGGAAACTGAGCCTTTTGTGTCACTGTTTGCTGACGATGTAAACCATGTGAGAAGAATAAATGCAGCAGAGGATAGTGATAAGCTTCAGATATGCTCAAATAAGTAACTTCTCGAGTCCAACTCGGACAAATGCAAATTCTTGAGAACTGGAGAAGGTGAGGCGACCGGACACAAGATTACAACATGAGTACTAAAGAATACACCAGAACCTTATATACAGCACAAGATATATAAATCACTGAGTACATGGCTTCAACATGGAGCACACACACCTAGTCAAGAACGTAAAGAGCTCAAAAGATCCTCACCGAGATTAGTAACAGAACTGAGAGGAATGTAATACGAGGAGAGACCTGACGACCTTGGTGGTGAGAACAACCAGACACGATTACGACATACAAACCTTATCTTTCCCGACGTTGCCGGGGGAGTTCACTTTCCCTGCTGCCCGGTCCCAGACCAGGCCACCTGCAGGATTAAAGCTTGATCAACCAGGCAGTGATGCGAAGAGCTTAAGTACAAAGTATTTCTTTAGTCTCAGGATGGTTGAAAAGTGGAATGATCTGGACGAGGAAGTAGTGAAGGCACACTTAACACACAGCTTCAAGAGTAAATATGATAATGTTCAAGAGGCCAGAAATTAGTGATGCCAAACTAGTCTATGAGGTAGGGCCAGTAGCTGAGTCTCCATCCTGGCGAAAACAATAAGTACAACTGGAAGAGTACACACACTGCAAACATGAGGAACGAGAGTATCAGGTGTGATGGCCCAGCTGCGCTGATGCAGGCCGGGAGGAACGAGAGTATCAGGTGTGATGGCCCAGCTGCGCTGATGCAGGCCGGGAGGAACGAGTATCAGGTGTGATGGCCCAGCTGCGCTGATGCAGGCCGGGAGGAACCAGAGTATCAGGTGTGATGGCCCAGCTGCGCTGATGCAGGCCGGGAGGAACGAGAGTATCAGGTGTGATGGCCAGCTGCGCTGATGCAGGCCGGGAGGAACGAGAGTATCAGGTGTGATGGCCCAGCTGCGCTGATGCAGGCCGGGAGGAACGAGAGTATCAGGTGTGATGGCCCAGCTGCGCTGATGCAGGCCGGGAGGAACGAGAGTATCAGGTGTGATGGCCCAGCTGCGCTGATGCAGGCCGGGAGGAACGAGAGTATCAGGTGTGATGGCCCAGCTGCGCTGATGCAGGCCGGGTGCCTACGTTTAAGAAGGCCCTTCCTTTCTCAAACTAATTCTCTGGAAAAGATTTCTCAAACTAATTCTCTGGAAAAGTCTTTTTACTCCGGAAGCCCAGCCATGGGCCAGGCTTGTTTGGTGCTACCCTGGTCAATGAGGCTGCTGTTGCTGGTGGAGGCCCCTTTGATATACCTTTGAAGAGTTTCGTGAGTATCAAGACTCGGAGCCCGGCCAAGGGCCAGGCTCGTCTGGTGCTTGTCTGGTCAACCAGGCTGTTGCTGCTGGAGGCCCGCTGCCCCACATATCCATTACAGCCTGGTTGATCTGGTAAAGATACTTGTCCAGTTTCGGATATCTTCTGGTAAGATGTTGAATAGTCTGGGACCCCGAATATTGATACAGTGTTCCCTTATTGTCCCCACCGCACCCCTGCTCCTCACTGGGTATATTTTGCACTTCCTCCCATATCTCTCACTCCAGTATGTTGTTATGGCAGTGTGCAGATTTGGGACCAGGCTCTCGAGTACTTTCCAGGTATATATTATCAATGAGTACATGTTCAAGACTTGAAGGCGTTCCCAGTAATTTAGGTGCTTTACTGGCTCAATGTGAGCCGTGAACGATCTCTGTATTTGCTCCAGCACTGATATTTCTCCTGCTTTGAACGGGGCCGTCAGCACTGAGCAATATTCTAAATGAGGGAACAATAGCGATTTGAAAAGTGTCATCATTGGATATGTGGATATGTGGGCCCGGTGCCCCACATATCCATCACAGCCTGGTTAATCTGGCACCTGGTGAAAATACTTGTCCAGTTTTCTCTTGAAGACTTCTGCACTTGTTCCAGCCGTGTTTCTGATAAGATGTTGAATAATCTGGGGCCATGGATGTTGATAGTGTTCTCTTATTGTGCCCACCGCACCCCTACCTTTCACTGGGTTTATTTTGCACTTCCTTCCATATCTCTCGCTCCAGTATGTTATGGCAGTATGCAAATTTGAGACTAGGACATCAAGGTATGTATTATCATGTATTTCTCTCTCTCTCTTCCGCTTCAGTGAGTACATATTCAAGACTTTAAGGCGATCCCAGTAATTTAAATGCTGTACTCGCTGTATGCGGGTCGTAAACAATCTCTGTACTTGTTTAAGCTTTGATATTTCTCCTGCCTTGAATGGGGCCGTCAACATTGAGCAATATTCCAACTGAGGGAGCACTAGCGATTTGAAAAGTGTCCCCACTGGCATTATTTCCCTTGTTCTGAAGGTTCTCAATACCAACCCCGTCATTCTCTTGGCTGTCGTGACCATTATCTTATGTTCTTTGAAACCTGCAATTTTTCAGTATCTTCTACAACAGTGACTTTCATGCTTATTTTAGTGTCATCTGCAAATGATGATACAAAACTGTGAGGATGAGAAACAACAGAGGTGCCAGGACAGTGCCTTTTGAAACTGAGCTTTTTACCTCGCTAATGCTGGATTTTACTGTTTACTACTACTTTTTTGTTCTTTGTGTTAGGAACCCAAAAATCCATCTGCCTACCTTCCACATAATGCCTATGGCCCTCATTTTGTGTGCTATCACCCCGTAGTTCTGTCATAATGGTTCAGCAGGAGTGACAGACATGACCGCCCTGCTCTAAAACCATGCTGGTTTGGGTTATGCCGTTTCTGGTTAGTTACCATTTTGTCCTAGGCACATGTCGATTAGACACTAGGCCTGTTGTATGTATGTGTAACGAAACACTTCGAAATGTTTCGGCCCCGCCGGGAATTTAACCCGGGTCCTCCGTGCGTGAAGCAAGAGCGCTAGCCACCATGCCATCGGGGCGTGTTCCATGAAATTTGTAATCTGCCGTCTCATCACTCTTTCGAAGATTTTTATGATGTGAGAAGTTAGGGCTACTGGTCTGTAATTTTTAGCAAGTGCTCTACTACCTCCCTAATGCAGAGGAGCTATGTCTTCAATCTTTAAGGTCTCCGATATTTCACCTTGATCTAAACTCTTTCTTCAAAGAATACTGAGGGTTCGTGCTAGTGGTACTTTGCATTTTTTTATAGACAGGGTATTCCATGAATCTGGTCCAGGTGCTGAGTGAGTGGGCATGTTATCCATTTCTTTTTTTAAATCTATGGGATTTGTTCTAATGTCAGTTAGTTGGTCTGCGTGGCCTTCTGCTGGAGTGAAAAATATTTCTGCATTTTCTACCTTGCTGTCATTTAGCGGGTTGCTGAACACCGACTCATACTGTTCTTTTAGGATTTCACTCATTTCCTGTTCGTCGTCAGTATATGAGTCTTCTCTCATTAATGGTCCAATTTTGCAGGTAGTTCTTAGCTTGGATTTTGCATATGAATACAAATATTTTGGGTTTCTTGCAATATCCTGGATGGCCTTTTCTTCCCTTTGTACTTCTTCTGTTTGATATGACTTCCTAAGTTTTGTCAGTTATGTCTGCTGACCTTTCTTTCAAAGAACATAACAAGATAAAGATCACAACAGCCAGGAAGATGACGGGGTGGGTATTGAGAACTTTCAAAACAAGGGAAATAATGCCGATGGTGACACTCTTCAAATCGCTAGTGCTCCCTCACTTAGAATACTGCACAGTGCTGACGGCTCCGTTCAAGGCAGGAGAAATATCAGAGCTGGAACAAATACAGAGATCGTTTACGGCTCACATAGAGCCAGTAAAGCACCTAAATTACTAGGAACGCCTTCAAGTCTTGAACATGTACTCATTGGAGCGGAGGAGAGATACATGATAATATATACCTGGAAAGTACTCGAGGACCTGGTCCCAAATCTTCACACTGCCATAACAACATACTGGAGTGAGAGATATGGGAGGAGATGCAAAATAAATCCAGTGAGGAGCAGGGGTGTGGTGGACACAATAAGAACACTGTAACAACATTCGTGGCCCTAGACTATTCAACATCTTATCAGAAACACTACTGGAACAAGTGTAGAAGCCTTCAAGATGAAACTGGACAAGTATTTTCACCAGGTGCCAGATCAACCAGGCAGCAGCAGCAGCCTGGTTGACCAGGCACCTGACAAGCTTGGCCCATGGACGGGCTCCGAGAGTAGACTCTCGAAACTCCTCAAAGGTATATCAAATGTAAGTGATGTCTCGGCTAAGACTATCTTTCCTTCGTTGCAACATATTTATGTTTTTAAGAAATTCGGTAACCCGTTTTATTCTTCTGTATCATCGCCTACGCTCTCTCTTTGATCTTCTGGGTTTCCTCAATGGTACGTATTTAATACAGACCTTGTATGCTTCTGTATTCAGCTTCTCCAGACACTGGTGGGGATTTAGTGCTCATATCTGATTCCCAGGATATGTCTGATAGTTCTTGGTTTATTTTTTCCCAGTCAATTCTATGGTTGTTAGTGAACATCCCTTCTCTAACATTAGTGCTGTAGTTCTCTAACACCAGTGCTGTAATTCTCTAACATTAGTGCTGTAGTTCTCTAACCTTGAGTTTATACTTGTTTGTACTTCTATAATGTTGTGTTCAGAGTATATTTTTTGTAAAATTGTTATATCTCTGATTAGTTCCTCGTTGTTTGTGAATATCAAATCATGGTTTTCTTGGTTTTCCTGACAAATTTATCTACCTCTCTCTTGATATTGATAACGCACCTTTTGCATGATCCAAAAGTCTTCCATCCTACTGGGACGAATCTTACGTATGTTACAAGGTCACTATCTGAGGGTCGTCTGGGACTGCCTGAAGCTGCTAACACCACCACACTCACTCAAAATATTCTAACCTAACTTAACATCGCCAGAGTTTATGTAATGTAATGTATCTTAATATCCAGCCTATCTCAGGTCAGCCTAAATTTATGTATGTATTGTGATCAGGATAATGTTCGCGAAGTAACAGCAAAAACAAAATATACGATCAGCTTGTTTGCTAAAAAGATCCTTGTTTTAAGACAAGTCAGTAAATATTGACCGCTTCCCACCAAGAATGAAAACACATCACCAATCACTGAGTCCCTATCTGTCCTTGAGGAAGTACAAAGACAAATAGGAACATCCCCAGCTCTCCTTCAGAGAGGAAGCACCACTTCCCACTCTCCAGACTCAAGTCAGGCTAACCGGGTTTCCTAAATCTCTTCGCTGATATTAACTTATTCTCACTCTTAACATCATAGCAAATCCAAAGAATTATTTATCTCAACTTTGGTTCAAAACGCTGACACATATCTGCTGGATCCTCAAGCTTCTATCATTCAAAACCTCCTTCGCACGATACAAGTCTCTTCGCACGTCGCCTTCACCCCAATATCCACCTTATATATAAACACCGGCTTGGTTCACCTATCCTGCTCCATCCTTTTGATATGACTTGAATTACAGCTTTCATACCACCACACTTTCTTCAAAATGGTTCACACTTTCTCGTTATAATAATCATACTAGACATAAATTTTAAACAATACTGACACTGCCTCCAGTTTCTCAAACAAATCACCGTTGCTGCTACACTCACATATATTTCCTTTACACATTCTGTATACATTCATCTGCCGACACATTCATTCCGAAGTCCACAAATTCTTTCACAAGTGTAAAAGTCTTCAAGACAAAACTGGATAGGTATCTTCACCAGGTGCCAGGTCAAACAGGCTGTGATGGACATGTGAGGCAGAGAGCCTCCAACAGCAACAGCCTTGTTGACCAGGTTAGCCTGGCCCAAGGCCGGGCTCCGAGAGTAGTAAGACTCTCAAAACTCATCGAAGGTATATCAAAGGCAAAGGTATTCTCCATATTGTGTAATGCATATGAATATTATGCACAGAATCCGTAGTTTGGAGGTTATATATACCTTTGATATACCTTTGAAGAGTTTCGAGAGTTTCTCTACTTTCTGAGCCACGGGCCAGGCTCGTCTGGTGGTTGCCTGGTCAACCAGGCTGTTGCTGCTGGAGGCCCGCTGTCCCACATATCCATCACAGCCTGGTTGATCTGGCACCTGGTGAAGATACTTGTCCAGTTTCCTCTTGAAGGCTTCTACACTGGTTCCAGCCGTGTTTCGGAAATCTTCTTGTAAGATGTTGAATAGTCTGGGACCCCGGATGTTAATACAGTGCTCCCGTATTGTCCCCACCGCACCCCTGCTCCTCACTGGGTTTATTTTACACTTCCTCCCATATATCTCTCACTCCAGTATGTTGTTATGGCAGTGTGCAGATTTGGGACCAGGCCCTCAAGTACTTTCCAAGTATATATTATCATGTATCTCTCCTCCGCTCCAATGAGTACATGTTCAAGACTTGAAGGCGTTCCCAATAATTTAGATGTTTCACTGGCTCAATGTGCGCCGTACACGATCTCTGTATTTGTTCCAGCTCTGATATTTCTCCTGCTTTGAACGGGGCCGTCAGCATTGAGCAATATTCTAAGTGAGGGAGCACTAGCGATTTAAAGAGTGTCACCATCGGCATTATTTCCCTTGTTTTGAAAGTTCTCAATACCCACACCGTCATCTTCCTGGCTGTTGTGATCTTTGTCTTGTTATGGTCTTTAAAAGACAGATCAGCAGACATAATTATTCCCAAGTCCTTTACGTGTTCCTTTCGTTCTATTTGGTGACCCTCTTGCGTTTTGTATATAGTGTTCCTTTTGAGTTCTTCATTCTTTCCATACATAAGCAGCTGAAACTTATCACCATTGAACGTTATGTTGTTCTCCACTGCCCACTGGAAGACCCTGCTTATGTCCTCCTGTAATTTTTCAGTGTCCTCTACCGTAGTGACTTTCATGCTTATTTTAGTGTCATCTGCAAATGATGATACAAAAGTGTGCTGGGTGTTTTTATCTATGTCTGCTATGAGGATGAGAAACAGCAGAGGTGCCAGGACAGTGCCTTGGGGCACTTAGCTTTTGACCTCGCTGATGCTGGATCTTGCCCTGTTCACTACTACTTTTTGTGTTCTGTGTGTTAGGAACTCGAAAATCCATCTGCCTACCTTCCCAGTAATGCCTATGGCCCTCATTTTGTTCACTATCACTCCATGATCGTATTTGTCAAACGCTTTTGCAAAATCTGTGTAAATCACATCTGCGTTTTGGTCGTCTTCCAATGCCTCCGTAATTCTGTCATAATGGTTCAGCAGCTGTGACAGGCATGATAGTAGAGCTCTAAAGCCATGCTGGTTCGGGTTATGTTGGTTGTGTTGGTCCATGAACTTTGTAATCTGCCGGGGTTTCTAAAAGTATTATCTAGAGGGCTGAGGAGGGGTTGAGGTGGATCGGACATTTAAAGAGGCTGGAACAAAACAGAATGACTTGGAGGGCCTATAAATCTGTAGAGCAGGGGTTCCCAACCTAGGGTGCGAGACGGCATTTCAGGAGGTGCGACAGAGAGTCCAAGTGAAAAGCACAATTCCGTTTATTTTATTTTAATCTTTTCTAATTGCTCAATTTATATTTGCATGTTATGCGGTGATTTAAAAGCTTACTTTTTTAAGTTCAATTTGTTAACCCGCAGTACTGTATTTGGTTCCTAGGGGTGAGGGGCATAAAAAAGGTTGGGAACCCCTGCTGTTGTGGAAGGAAGGCGGGATAGGGGTCGTCCCAGGAAAGGTTGAAGAGAGGGGGTAAAGAAGGTTTTCTATGCGAGGGGTTAAGACTTCCAACAAGCATACGTGAGAGTGTTGGATAGGAGTGGAGGCAAATTGTCTTTATGACTTGACGTGCTGTTGAAGTGTGAGCAAAACAGCATTTGTGAAGGGATTCAGGAAAACCGGTTAGCCGGACTGGAGTTCTGGAGGTGGGAGGTACAGTGCCTGCACTCTGAAGGAGGGTGGAGATATGTTGCTGTTTTTGTACTGTAGTGTCGGCATTCCTCTGGCAAGACAGTGATGGAGTGAATGATGATGAAAGTTTCTTTTTTTTCTGGTCACCTTGCCCTGGTGGGAAACGGCCAATGTGTTAGTTACCATTTTGTCCTAGGCACATGTCAATTAGACACTAGGCCTGTTGTATATATGTGTGTGTGTGTATGTATATGTAAGGAAACACTTCGAAATGTTTCTGCCCCACCGGGAATTGAACCCGGCCCCTCCGTGCGTCAAGCAAGAGCTTTACCCACTAGGCCACCGGGGGCAATGTGTGTGTGTGTGTGTGTGTGTGTGTGTGTGTGTGTGTGTGTGTGTGTGTGTGTGTGTATGTAGTGCCGAATAGGTAAAACTGGTCAATTATCAAGAATTCATTTAAAATTAAGTCATTTCTAAAATTTTCTCTTATACGTTTAAAGATATATTTTTCATTTATGTTAGAAAACTTACCTAACCTTATTATAACAAGCGCAATTTAATTTAATAATAAACAAAAACAATGATATATATATATATATTTTTCGTTAAGATCAGAATGAATTTTTCGAAATTATTGTATACACAAATTTTCGGCAAGAAAAGCGTTGCTATATATATATATATATATATATATATATATATATATATATATATATATATATATATATATATATATATATATATATATATATGCAAAAAGATCACAGTAAACAGGTGATATCAAAATATGCAAGACAACCACTATGAAAAATAGAAGAATTCCAAGCGCTTTCGTGACTACTCACATTATCAAGGAACTATAAAAGGAAACGTGAGAAGAAGGCTATAAAGAGGCAGAATACCCCTCACAGTCACATCACACTAACAAAGACAACACCTCACAGTAGCGTAACATCTCACGACTGTGAAGAGGAACATAGAAAGGACCTGAAACTCTTCCCAAGAATTAAGAATTAGTCCAATTTATCATTAAATTCTTCCCAAATTTTATTAATTATAAATGAATCCAATTTATATAAACCAAAGAAATATTCATATTATTTCAAAACTGCTTTTAATGAAACATGATTCTATTATATTCCATGGTTGAGAGGAATATAATAGAATCATGTTTCATTAAAAGCAGTTTTGAAATAATATGAATATTTCTTTTGGTTTATATAAATTGGATTCATTTATAATTAATAAAATTTGGGAAGAATTTAATGATAAATTGGACTAATTCTTGGGAAGAGTTTCAGGTCCTTTCTTATGTTCCTCTTCACAGAGTCGTGAGATGTTACGCTACTGTGAGGTGTAGTCTTTGTTAGTGTGATGTGACTGTGAGGTGTATTCTGCCTCTTTATAAGCCTTCTTGTCATGTTTCCTTTATAGTTCCTTGATAATGATAGTCACGAAAGCGCTTGGAATTCTTCTATTTTTTCATAGTGGTTGCTTCATTTTTATATATATATATATATATATATATATATATATATATATATATATATATATATATATATGTAATAAGATCACAGTAAACAGGTGATATCACAGTATGCAGAACCACCACTGTGAAAAAATAGTGACATTCTTAGCGCGTTCGTGTTCCTCACATTATCAAGGAACTGATGTGAGAAATCACGAAATAGATTGGAATTTCACTATTTTTTCACATTGGTTGTTCTGCACACACACACACACACACAGCGCCAGGAGCTATGAATCGACCCTTCAACCACAAACAAGTGAGTACACGTACGTGATAAGCCCAATCGTCCCATTCGTCTTCTGCATAGCGGTGAATAACTGACAGCCAGATTAAGCAGCGAATTCAACACCGTAGCTGATGGCCAGTTCGTGGGAGGTGATGTTCGCGAGGTGAAGTCAAGGGAAGTAGCCTTGGATATCGTCCTCAACCCATCAACCAACCATTATCGGTGTTTCATTCATCTTATTAGAAGATTCAACTATTACGGTCATTGATACCATGTCTTCTGGGAGCACCTCTGAGTTCTCAGGTTATTGAGTCCTCAATAACAAAAATGTTCTCAAGAGGATGAAGGAAAGAATAAGTGATCTGGATGCCCATGATGTCTTGCATCTCCTCACATGGTGAGAAGATACCGGACGTGTGCACGACGTGTGCAGGACGTGTGCACGACGTGTGCACGACGTGTGCATCCTCCTTTCAAAGTTGAAAATTGAGCGAATATGAGGAGCTCCTGAAATACACAATTACGAACACAGTAAATCTGTCACTGGAAGATCAACAAATATTATGTGTCTAATTATTTACATATATCCCTGACTATCGTCGAATAGTTTGATGATAGTCCTAGTAGCCTGACACTTTTGTGATGATTTAAGCGGCTGTGTTTGAACATCGCGTTTTCATCTAGATACAAGAAGTAACATTATTTGCCTGACGGACTACCCCCAGAGTCTGGGGGTAGTCCGTCAGAATTAATGTCTGGGGCCCAGACATTAATTCTCTAACTTATAGTAGCTATGTTAAAGACGAAGGCTTGTGCACAGCAAAGTGTACCTTCCTCAGAGAGAAGACACAGGCTGATGTAAGTTACACTTCCAGTTACACAGGAAGAATAGCAGCACAGATAGCATTACCCATATTTCTATATATGATTATTGAATGCAGCAAACTAATGAGGGAGGCTCTGTAGTGACTCACGACTCAAACTTCATCGAAAGAGCAAGACACTGGAGTGGCCTTGCAAACTCTTCAATCAGACTGTGGGAAAAATCTCCTAAACGATGTTCGACACTGCCTCAAGAATGGACCAAGCTCCCCTCTTAATTAACTGGCCCTTTCTGCTTGTGCGCTCGTCGAACCCCAGGTCGAACAATGGTGTATGTGCATCCTCCATGATCTCATCTGTCGTAAGTCAAAATGAAAGAATGTAAGAGATGAAGACATCAAAAATATCAAGCAGAGCTTCGCTAAAGCCCGTTGCCCACTAGAATGGGAATTCCAGCTAACCAGACCCGATGACAGCCACATGGCGATACATAGACCAATTAATTTTCTGAGTTTCTCTCTCTCTCTCACACACACACACACACACACACACACACACACACACACACACACACACACACTGTATATATCTTAGGAATCAGTCAATGCAAAGTGTGGCAAAGGTTCGCTCTTACGTTCACTAATCGCGAGACCTGTCTCAGGTAGATTTAAATTCTTGTAAGGATGCAGTATGTGGTATCAAAAGATAATATATCTGAAACACTGTGGGCGTTATCACAGATTCTGTTTGCAAATGACACAGTGATTTCGGAGGATTAAGTTAAGTTGCACGAGTTAAAGCAAGAATTTTCAAGCGTGTGTAAACTAGTTAAAAAAAAGTGACTGCAATTAGTAGAAGCACAGAGAATGCAAGATGGAAGGCAGAATAAAAAGAAGAAGTAATGAAGTGATCGTAACGTAATAAATGGGAGAGAATATGTGAATCAGAAAATATCGCATCCCGCTGCCTATCCTCCCACCAAGCTTCCTAAACTGTAAAAGGAAGCAATGTAGAAACAAGAATTCTGAAGAGACACGGTAAAGCAAAGATAAATGTATACTGAATATAAGAAATAGTTTTATATTAACGTACCACCTTACTTATTGGTGAGACACAACATACCAGCAATCCTACCAAAATGAGGTACCTTTAACAAGGTTTCACTTGACTGTAAGGGAGTGAAGGATGATGTTTGAATATTGGAGCAAAATGGAGTAATTTTAAATGCCTTGCCCGAGATCAATGACTACTATGAATACTGTATACAGAATAAGAAGTCTAAAACCTTCACCATTTTACCAAAGACGTAAGAAAAATTGTAGGAACAAAGGAGAAGTGATGCAGAGGAAAGTGTGCAAGTGCAACATAAGTGTGGTCTCAGACAGGACTGCCAGAATACAAAAACTCTGGAGACCAGTGATGTGTTTATTACAGGTGGTAATATGAAGTGTATAACTCTAAAGAGAGGATTAGGGATTATTGTGATGGGTTGACCATACGGATAAGAGAAAGACACATTAGATGGAGGTGCAAGGAACCCCCAGGAAGATTGACAGGGAGGATGAGAAGGAGGTTTTTAAGAGGTGGAGGCATGAACATCCTGCAGTTATCGTGCTAACTTGGGGTCAGGCAATATTTGATCAAAGTTGACGTGGTGCTTCAGTGTGAGGAAAGCAGAGAAACCAGTAAGACTTCTGTTACGAAGTACAGAAGTGGGAAGTACTGTAGCCGCCATTTATCATTTACAATGTTGCAGTTCGTGAGGTCATCAAAGGGCGTGTATAGATACACTCAATGTTATGCCTCAGCGTAGCCATCCAAGGTGATTACTCAAAGAAAAGAATCCAAGTAGAGCAACGGCAAGATGGTTATGGCATGAGGCGCAGTAGTAGTCTCAACTAAGACCATGGCAGTGCCATCACTGTGTGCTGGGGAAGGATGTTAGTGCCATCGCTGTGTGCAGGGGAGGGATGTCAGTGCCATCACTGTGCAGGGGAGGGATGTCAGTGCCATCACTGTGCAGGGGAGGGATGTCAGTGCCATCACTGTGTGCAGGGGAGGGATGTCAGTGCCATCACTGTGTGCAGGGGAGGGATGTCAGTGCCATCACTGTGTGCAGGGGAGGGATGTCAGTGCCATCACTGAGGGAGCGAGGGAGTTAGGGAAGGAAGGAATCGATGGCAGTGCTAACAGTGCGTAGAGGGGAGGGATGAAAGTGATATCACTGTGTGGTGGGGGTTGGGATAGCAGTGTAAGGAGGGGAGGGATGCAATGAATGGAGGGGAGGGATTTCAGTGTATGGAGGGAAGGGATGGCAGTGAGTGGAGGGAGGGAGGAAGGGCAGTAGCAAGCAGCGACACTTACCTTGATACACTGGTGAAGTAGTTGTGTGAGAGCAGCCTGCACCTCAACACTTGCTGGTCTTCGGTAAATCCCGAGGAGAGAGAGAGAGAGAGAGAGAGAGAGAGAGAGAGAGAGAGAGAGAGAGAGAGAGAGAGAGAGAGAGAAAATGCTTGGTGAGCGTGTGTGTTTGTGGGTACTGAATGTGAGTGCAACACCTCAAATAGTGAGGTGTAGCGAGGCTCACAGCGACCACCTCAACCTTCACAACCTCACCACTTAAAGTACACGGTAAACACACTTCTGGTCGTCTTAACACACACTACTACCATCACCAGAGTTCAACACGCCTCCTGCACTTTTCTCAACACCCCAAGCAGAGGCAGTAGCAGTAGCAGCAGCAGCAGCAGGAACTGATATGGTGGGGGGCTAGCCTAGCAGGGAGGCCGAGGAAAGCAGCAGTAGCGGGAGCTTCACTTGTACTCTGGAGGTTATGTACTGCAGGGGCACACGCACGCCCTCACAACACCAGTGCAGGCCTCAACACACGCCTGCCACGCCAACACAGCTGCGAGAGGAAGGGCGAGAGGTAGGAAGAGGAGTGTAAGAGGGAGACAACGTGCTACTGGCGCGGTAAAGCCGGGAGAGCCCTAGTGCAGGAATCACTGGGCAGCACCCAGCGGACCCAGCCTCACCCTTCAGACTCGCAACCCTCGCACGTTGACGCCACTGCTACACGATAACAATCATATAAGAAACACCAACACGGCAGCAAAGTCAAACTTTCTAACATCTACATATTATCATCTTCACGCATCTACGGTTAAGATCACCAACACAATTAAAGTTACACAGACTAATAAACGCTTGATTTAAAACCTCTTAAACCATTCAATCTGGCGAATGTAAGTGAATGTGTATGTACGAAGCTTGGGTGACGTCAGAGTCCAGAGTGTGTGTGGAGGGAGGCACCGGTGAGGGTCGCGGTTGCAGGCTCTGCGCGCCATCGATCGATAACTGCTGGTAGTCTGGTGCGCAGGGAGGCGGCTTTCCAGACCCTCACAGAAAACGGGCTCGTCACCACAGTGCCAACACTCGCAAAATGGTCGACCCAACATCAACACTTGTAGCAGTGTCACCAACATCAACACTTGTAGCAGTGTCACCAACATCAACACTTGTAGTAGTGTCACCAACATCAACACTTGTAGCAGTGTCACCAACATCAACACTTGTAGCAGTGTCACCAACATCAACACTTGTAGCAGTGTCACCAACATCAACACTTGTAGCAGTGTCACCAACATCAACACTTGTAGCAGTGTCACCAACATCAACACTTGTAGCAGTGTCACCAACATCAACACTTGTAGCAGTGTCACCAACATCAACACTTGTAGCAGTGTCACCAACATCAACACTTGTAGCAGTGTCACCAACATCAACACTTGTAGAGTGTCACCAACATCAACACTGTAGCAGTGTCACCAACATCAACACTGTAGCAGTGTCACCAACATCAACACTTGTAGTAGTGTCACCAACATCAACACTTGTAGCAGTGTCACCAACATCAACACTTGTAGCAGTGTCACCAACATCAACACTTGTAGCAGTGTCACCAACATCAACACTTGTAGCAGTGTCACCAACATCAACACTTGTAGCAGTGTCACCAACATCAACACTTGTAGCAGTGTCACCAACATCAACACTTGTAGCAGTGTCACCAACATCAACACTTGTAGCAGTGTCACCAACATCAACACTTGTAGCAGTGTCACCAACATCAACACTTGTAGCAGTGTCACCAACATCAACACTTGTAGCAGTGTCACCAACATCAACACTTGTAGCAGTGTCACCAACATCAACACTTGTAGCAGTGTCACCAACATCAACACTTGTAGCAGTGTCACCAACATCAACACTTGAAGCAGTGTCACCAACATCAACACTTGTAGTAGTGTCACCAACATCAACACTTGTAGCAGTGTCACCAACATCAACACTTGTAGCAGTGTCACCAACATCAACACTTGTAGCAGTGTCACCAACATCAACACTTGTAGCAGTGTCACCAACATCAACACTTGTAGCAGTGTCACCAACATCAACACTTGTAGCAGTGTCACCAACATCAACACTTGTAGCAGTGTCACCAACATCAACACTTGTAGCAGTGTCACCAACATCAACACTTGTAGCAGTGTCACCAACATCAACACTTCTAGCAGTCACCAACATCAACACTTATAGCAGAGTCACCAACATCAACACTTATAGCAGTCACCTACATCAACACTTATAGCAGTCACCAACATCAACACTTATAGCAGTCACCAACATCAACACTTCTAGCAGTGTTATTAACATCAACACATCTAGCAGTCATTAACATCAACAATACTAGCAGTGTCATCAACATCAACACTTCTAGCAGTGTCATCAACATCAACACTTCTAGCAGTCATCAACATCAACACTTCTAGCAGTCATTAACATCAACACTTCTAGCAGTCACCAACATCAACACTTCTAGCAGTGTTACCAAAATCAAAACTTCTAGCAGTCATCAACATCAAGACTTCTAGCAGTGTTATTAACATCAACACTTATAGCAGTCATTAACATCAACACTACCAGCAGTGTTACCAACATCAACACTTCTAGCAGTCATTAACATCAACACTACTAGCAGTGTTACCAACATCAACACTTCTAGCAGTCACCAACATCACCACTTCTAGCAGTCATTAACATCAACACTTCTAGCAGTCATTAACATCAACACTACTAGCAGTGTTATTAACATCAACACTTCTAGCAGTCACCAACATCAACACTTATAGCAGTCATCAACATCAACACTTCTAGCAGTGTTACCAACATCAACACTTCTAGCAGTCATTAACATCAACACTTCTAGCAGTGTTACCAACATCAACACTTCTAGCAGTCACCAACATCAACACTTCTAGCAGTGTCATCAACATCAACACTTCTAGCAGTGTTATTAACATCAACACTTCTAGAAGTTACCAACATCAACACTTCTAGCAGTGTCATCAACATCAACACTTCTAGCAGTGTTATTAACATCAACACTTCTTGCAGTTACCAACATCAACACTTCTAGCAGTCACCAACATCAACACTTCTAGCAGTGTCATCAACATCAACACTTCTAGCAGTTACCAACATCAACACTTCTAGCAGTCATCAACATCAACACTTCTAGCAGTGTTACCAACATCAACACTTCTAGCAGTCACCAACATCAAGACTTCTAGCAGTGTCATCAACATCAACACTTCTAGCAGTGTTATTAACATCAACACTTCTAGCAGTCATTAACATCAACACTACTAGCAGTGTCATCAACATCAACACTTCTAGCAGTGTCATCAACACTTATAGTAGTCATCAACATCAACACTTCTAGCAGTCATTAACATCAACACTTATAGCAGTGTTACCAACATCAACACTTCTAGCAGTCATCAACATCAACACTTCTAGCAGCGTTAATAACATCAACACTTCTAGCAGTCATTAACATCAACACTACTAGCAGTGTTACCAACATCAACACTTCTATCAGTCATTAACATCAACACTACTAGCAGTGTTACCAACATCAACACTTCTAGCAGTCATTAACATCAACACTACTAGCAGTGTTATTAACATCAACACTTCTAGCAGTCATCAACATTAACACTTCTAGCAGTGTTACCAACATCAACACTTCTAGCAGTCATCAACATCAACACTTCTAGCAGTGTTACCAACATCAACACTTCTAGCAGTCACCAACATCAACACTTCTAGCAGTGTCATCAACATCAACACTTCTAGCAGTGTTATTAACATCAACACTTCTAGCAGTTACCAACATCAACACTTCTAGCAGTGTTATTAACATCAACACTTCTAGCAGTCACCAACATCAACACTTCTAGCAGTCATCAACATCAACACTTTTAGCAGTGTTATTAACATCAACACTTCTAGCAGTTACCAACATCAACACTTCTAGCAGTTACCAACATCAACACTTCTAGCAGTCACCAACATCAACACTTTTAGCAGTGTCATCAACATCAACACTTCTAGCAGTTACCAACATCAACACTTCTAGCAGTCATCAACATCAACACATCTAGCAGTGTTACCAACATCAACACTTCTAGCAGTCACCAACATCAACACATCTAGCAGTGTTACCAACATCAACACTTCTAGCAGTCATCAACATCAACACTTCTAGCAGTGTTACCAACATCAACACTTCTAGCAGTCATCAACATCAACACTTCTAGCAGTCATCAACATCAACACTTCTAGCAGTCATCAACATCAACACTTCTAGCAGTCATCAACATCAACACTTCTAGCAGTCATCAACATCAACACTTCTAGCAGTCATCAACATCAACATTTCTAGTGTAACATCTTGACACACCCTTCCCAATGGAGGTAGATCATGGTAATGAATATGATATTGTGTATATGGGCTTCAGTAAGGCTTCCGATAGAGTTCCACATCAGAGGCTATTGAGGAAAATTAAGGCACAAGGAATAGGAGGAGAAATTTTCCCTGGGTAGAGGCATGGTTGACAAATAGGAAGCAGAGAGTTTGCATAAATGGGGAGAAATCAGAATGGGGGCACGTCACAAGCGGTGTTCCACAGGGGTCAGTTTTGAGCCCCTTGTTGTTCACAATCTACAAAAAAGACATAGATGAGGCAATAAATAGCGACATAAGCGAATTTGCTGATGACACCAAAATATGCCGTCCAATTCATTCTAATGAGGACATTAGAGTACTCCAGGATAATTTGAATAGACTGATGCAGTGGTCGGAGAAGTGGCAGATGCAGTTTAATATAGACAAATGCAAAGTTCTAAATGTTGGGCAGGACAATAACCATGCCACATATAAACTAAATAATGTAGATTACTGATTGCGAAAAGTATGTTCTGGATATAAATGCACTGGAAAACGTACAGAGGAGGATGACAAAGTTGATCCCGTGTATCAGAAAGTTTCCCTATGAGATTAGACTGATGGCCCTGAATCTGCACTCTCTAGAAAGACGTAGAATTAGGGGCGATATGATTGAGGTGTATAAATGGAAAACAGGAATAAATAAAGGGGATGTAAATAGCGTGCTAAAAATATCTAGTCAAGACAGGACTCGCAGCAATGTTTTCAAGTTGGAAAAATTCAGATTCAGGAAGGATATAGGAAAGCACTGGTTTGGTAATAGAGTTGTGTAGTTATAAATATAGGTTAAATTAATACATGAGTGGGTGTAGGTGGGTGTGAGTTGGACCTGACTAACTTGTGCTAGTAGGTCCGATGCCGTGCTCTTTCCTTAAGTGGATGTGACATGGACCTGACTAGGTTGGGTCAGTGGGAAAAGCCGGTAGGCGACTTGGACTTGCATCGCATGGGCCAGTAGGCCTGCTGCAGTGTTCCTTCTTTCTTATGTTCTTATATCTGGTTTAACCAGGTGTCTTTTTTCCACCTGGGAGCACAATAGTTAGTGCTAATCCTTCACACCCACACAGGGTCCATCATTTGACGTGAAGTCACACGGGAGGTGACCTGCACCCAGTAGTGGGCTGTGTGGAGGCCTTTGTAACTCCTAGGAAGAACGCCTGTCACTCTCTCTCAAATCTTTCGGTTTGTGAAGGAGTGGTGGTTGGAAATCTTCAAAACCTAGTCTTGCTAGGGAGCTCTAACCTCTATGGTCCCATGGGAAGTGACCTCGAAGAAATTATGGGGTGTGTGTGGAAGCCTATATAAACTGAGGGAAAAGCAGCACCTGTACTGCAACCTCGCCTGTGGCGAGGTTGCAGTACAAATGAAAGAAGTCTTCCTACGATCCCCGTCGGGAAGGGGAACTGTTACGTTTAGAAATCGTCACCCCTGTTCTTTCACGATGCATTCCTAGCGTATGAAGACAAAACCCACAGGTGGAGTAATCAACGACTACAGAGTTGACTGCCATTTACCCACTAAAGGACGCCTTCATTGTCGCCTGCATCGACCAAACACAACTTTACCTTTCACATACCTCTGAACAGTTTCGAGTCTTTCTACTCCCGGAGAAAGGCCATGGGCCAGGCTCGCCTAGTGCTTGCATGATCAACCAGGCTGTTGTTGCTGGAGGCCCGCAGTTCCACATATCCATCACAGCCTGGTTGATCTGACACCTGGTGAAGATACTTGTCCAGTTTCCTCTCGAAGACTTCTACAATTGTCCCAGCAGTGTTTCTGATATCTTCTGGTAGGATGTTGATACAGTGTTCCCTTATTGTGCCCACTGCACCTCTCGCTTCAATATGTTATGGCAGTATGCAGATTTGGGACAAGGCTCTCAAGTACCTTCCAAGTATATATTATCATCTATGTATTTCTTTCGCTCAGTAAGTACATATTTAAGACTCTACGGAATTCCCATTAATTTTACGGTTTTTTTTTTTTTTTGGGAGGGGGGGAAATCTATGCAGGTCGTAAACGATCTCTGTATTTGTTCCTGCCCTGAACAAGGCCGTCAATACTGCGCAATGTTCCAAATGAGGGAGCACATGCGATTGGAAAGGTATCACCATTGGCATTATTTCCCTTCTTTTGAAGGGTCTCAATATCCACCCCGTCATCCTCCTGGCTGACGTGACCTTTGTCTTACTCTGATCTTTGAAACAAAGGTCAACTGACAAGAAGTTTGTCTTCCTCAAAAGATTGGACAAACTTATTATGACGCTATCCATCAACGACCTCAAAGCTTCCATTGAGGACCAAAATCTCTGGCCCTCAAGAGGATTATCACGAAGATCTCAAACGCCTCCTCAATGATCACTGTCACTTTCAATGACATCACTATAGCTGCCGAAGCTATCTTTGACGGAGTGGCCATCTATCATATTCACCAAAGAAACCTCGAACCTGACCGCTACCAACACATCTCACCCTGCTGAAACTGCTATTCCTACAATCATCTCACCAAGGATTGCCCCATCAAGGACAAGTTTTGTTCAAACTGTAGAAGTGAAGGACACGATTTTAAGGCCTACGCCACCACTACTTCTTCAACATGCCTTAACTGCAAGAGTAATCATTGTACTCTTGCAGCAAAATGCTTTAAAAATCATCGGAAAGAGAAAACATGAAGACCTATAGAAAATCCCTTCTAATTCTCCGACTGATGCCGTCATCACCACGCTACAATCCGACACCACCAAGATTCCCCAAGCCAGTCAACAGACACCCTCCACCAGCCACTCCTTTCCACTTCCAGACGGCGCTCCTTCCAAAGTTACCTATTGCATGGTGTATGCACACTTTGCAAATGCAGCAAACCCTGGAACTTTCAACGCCACAATTAAGGAACTCTTCTGCCTTAACAATATGCCAAGCTGCACCTTCCCTGACTCTACACCTTCTGCCGACATCCTCAAGATTATCCCCAACGTCGTGAACTTCACTGCACCTGCTAACCTCACACTTTCTTCTGCCCAAAGCAGTTCCTGAACCATCTCCAGCTACTAACAAGACCCACAGCACCGTTCCTGAACCATCTCCAGCTAGTAACAAGAACCACAGCACCGTTCCTGAACCATCTTCAGCTACTAACAAGAACCACAGCACCGAATCTCCTGAAACCACTCTTCAGCTACTAACAAGAACCACAGCACCGTTCCTGAACCATCTCCAGCTACTAACAAGAACCACAGCACCGTTCCTGAACCATCTTCAGCTACTAACAAGAACCACAGCACCGTTCCTGAATCATCTCCAGCTACTAACAAGACCCACAGCACCGTTCCTGAACCATCTTCAGCTACTAACAAGACCCACAGCACCGTTCCTGAACCATCTCCAGCTACTAACAAGAACCACAGCACGTTCCTAATCATCTCCAGCTACTAACAAGACCCACAGCACCGTTCCTGAACCATCTCCACTACTAACAAGAACCACAGCACCGTTCTGAACCATCTCCAGCTACTAACAAGACCACAGCACCGTTCCTTAACATCTCCAGCTACTAACAAGACCACAGCACCGTTCTGAACCATCTCCAGCTACTAACAAGACCAAGACCGTTCCTAACATCTCCACTACTAACAAGACCCACAGCACCGTTCCTGAACATCTCCAGCTACTAACAAGACCACAGACGTTCCTGAACCATCTCAGCTACTAACAAGACCACAGCACGTTCCTGAACCATCTCCAGCTACTAACAAGACCAAGCACCGTTCCTGAACCATCTCCAGCTACTAACAAGACCCACAGCACCGTTCCTAACCATCTCCAGCTACTAACAAGAACCACAGCACCGTTCCTGAACCATCTCCAGCTACTAACAAGAACCACAGCACCGTTCCTGAACCATCTCAGCTACTAACAAGACCACAGCACCTTCCAACCATCTCCAGCTACTAACAAGACCACAGCACCGTTCCTGAACCATCTCCAGCTACTAACAAGACCCAGCACCGTTCCTGAACCATCTCCAGCTACTAACAAGACCACAGCACCGTTCCTTAATCATCTCCAGCTACTAACAAGACCCACAGCACGTTCCTGAACATCTCCAGCTACTAACAAGACCACAGCACCGTTCCTGAACCATCTCCAGCTACTAACAAGACCCACAGCACCGTTCCTGAACCATCTCCAGCTACTAACAAGACCCACAGCACCGTTCTAACCATCTCCAGCTACTAACAAGACCCACAGCACCGTTCCTGAACCATCTCCAGCTACTAACAAGACCCACAGCACCGTTCCTAACATCTCCAGCTACTAACAAGACCACAGCACCGTTCCTGAACCATCTCCAGCTACTAACAAGAACCACAGCACCGTTCCGAACCATTCCAGCTACTAACAAGAACCAACACCGTTCCTGAACCATCTCCACACTAACAAGACCCAGCACCTTCCGAACCATCTCCAGCTATAACAAGAACCACAGCACCGTTCCTGAACCATCCGCTACAACAAGACCACAGCACCGTTCTAACATTCAGCTACTAACAAGACCACAGCACGTTCCTAACCATTCCAGCTACTAACAAGACCACAGCACCGTTCTGAACCATTCCAGCTACTAACAAACAAGCACGTTCCTGAACCATCTCCAGCTACTAACAGACCAGACGTCTGAACCATTCCAGCTATAACAAGACCACAGCACGTTCTAACCATTCAGTACGCCAATGAAACTACAGCACAGTTCCTAACATTCCACTACTAACAAGAACCACAGCACCGTCTAACATCTCAGCTACTAACAAGACCAAGCAATTCCGAACCATCTCAGCTACTAACAAGACCAACACGTCCTAACCATCTCCACACTAACAAGACCCAGCACCGTTCCTGAACCATTCAGCATAACAAACCACAGCACCGTTCCTGAACCATCTCAGCTACTAACAGACCCACAGCACCGTTCTGAACCATCTCAGCTACTAACAAGACCCACAGCACCGTTCCTTAACCATCTCCAGCTACTAACAAGACCCACAGCACCGTTCCTGAACCATCTCCAGCTACTAACAAGACCCACAGCACCGTTCCTTAATCATCTCCAGCTACTAACAAGAACCACAGCACCGTTCCTGAACCATCTCCAGCTACTAACAAGAACCACAGCACCGTTCCTGAACCATCTCCAGCTACTAACAAGAACCAAAACACCGTTCCTGAACCATCTCCACCTACTAACAAGAACCCCAGCACCGTTCCTGAACCATCTCCAGCTAGTAACAAGAACCACAGCACCGTTCCTGAACCATCTTCAGCTACTAACAAGAACCACAGCACCGTTCCTGAACCATCTTCAGCTACTAACAAGAACCACAGCACCGTTCCTGAACCATCTCCAGCTACTAACAAGACCCACAGCACCGTTCCTGAACCATCTCCAGCTACTAATAAGACCCACAGCACCGTTCCTTAATCATCTCCAGCTACTAACAAGACCCACAGCACCGTTCCTGAACTATCTCCAGCTACTAACAAAAACCACAGCACCGTTCCTGAACCATCTCCAGCTACTAACAAGACCCACAGCACCGTTCTAGAACCATCTCCAGCTACTAACAAGACCCACAGCACCGTTCCTTAACCATCTCCAGCTACTAACAAGACCCACAGCACCGTTCCTGAACCATCTCCAGCTACTAACAAGACCCACAGCACCGTTCCTAATCATCTCCAGCTACTAACAAGACCACAGCACCGTTCCTGAACCATCTCCAGCTACTAACAAGAACCACAGCACCGTTCCTGAACCATCTCCAGCTACTAACAAGAACCAAACACGTTCCTGAACCATCTCACCTACTACAAGACCCCAGCACGTTCCTGAACCATCTCCAGCAAACAAGAACCACAGCACCGTTCCTGAACCATCTTCAGCTACTAACAAGAACCACAGCACCGTTCCTGAACCATCTTCAGCTACTAACAAGAACACAGCACCGTTCCGAACCATCTCCAGCTACAACAAACCCACAGCACCTCCTGAACCACTCCAGCTACTACAAGCACCGACAGCAACGTTCCTGAACCATCTCCAGCTACTAACAGAACCACAGCACGCTCCTGAACCATCTCCAGCTACTAACAAGAACCACAGCACTCCTGAACCATCTCCAGCTACTAACAAGACCACAGCACCATTCCAGAACCATCTCCAGCTACTAACAAGACCCACAGCACCGCTCCTGAACCATCTCCACCTACTAACAAGAACCACAGCACCGTTCCTGAACCATCTTCAGCTACTAACAAGAACCACAGCACCGTTCCTGAACCATCTTCAGCTACTAACAAGAACCACAGCACCGTTCCTGAACCATCTCCAGCTACTAACAAGACCCACAGCACCGTTCCTGAACCATCTCCAGCTACTAACAAGACCCACAGCAACGTTCCTGAACCATCTCCAGCTACTAACAAGAACCACAGCACCGCTCCTGAACCATCTCCAGCTACTAACAAGAACCACAGCACCGTTCCTGAACCATCTCCAGCTACTAACAAGACCCACAGCACCATTCCAGAACCATCTCCAGCTACTAACAAGACCCACAGCACCGCTCCTGAACCATCTCCAGCTACTAACAAGACCCACAGCACCGTTCCTTAATCATCTCCAGCTACTAACAAGACCCAAAGCACCATTCCAGAACCATCTCCAGCTACTAACAAGACCCACAGCACCGTTCCTTAACCATCTCCAGCTACTAACAAGACCCACAGCACCGTTCCTGAACCATCTCCAGCTACTAACAAGACCCACAGCACCGTTCCTGAACCATCTCCAGCTACTAACAAGAACCACAGCACCGTTCCTGAACCATCTCCAGCTACTAACAAGACCCACAGCACCGCTCCTGAACCATCTCCAGCTACTAACAAGACGCACAGCACCATTCCAGAACCATCTCCAGCTACTAACAAGAACCACAGCACCGCTCCTGAACCATCTCCAGCTACTAACAAGACCCACAGCACCGTTCCTTAATCATCTCCAGCTACTAACAAGACCCACAGCACCATTCCAGAACTATCTCCAGCTACTAACAAGAACCACAGCACCGTTCCTGAACCATCTCCAGCTACTAACAAGACCCACAGCACCGTTCCTTAACCATCTCCAGCTACTAACAAGAACCACAGCACCATTCCAGAACCATCTCCAGCTACTAACAAGAACCACAGCACCGTTCCTTAACCATCTCCAGCTACTACAAGAACCACAGCACCGTTCCTGAATCATCTCCAGCTACTAACAAGAACCACAGCACCGTTCCTGAACCATCTCCAGCTACTAACAAGACCCACAGCACCGCTCCTGAACCATCTCCAGCTACTAACAAGAACCACAGCACCGTTCCTGAATCATCTCCAGCTACTAACAAGAACCACAGCACCGTTCCTGAACCATCTCCAGCTACTAACAAGAACCACAGCACCGTTCCTGAACCATCTTCAGCTACTAACAAGACCCACAGCACCGTTCCTGAATCATCTCCAGCTACTAACAAGAACCACAGCACCGTTCCTGAACCATCTCCAGCTACTAACAAGACTTCTACCACCGGCAACAACGCCTCTAACAATACTTCTCACTCACAAGCAGCCGACATGCCATCAGCAAATCTCACCACTGCTCTTGACCAACCGCAGCCATCATCACAAGCCTCCCATCCTACGCAACCTGTCAGTACCAGTGAACACCCGCCCACAGAATCCTCTTCCGAGGAAGAGGACTTATAAGACACCCTCGCCAGTGGACCAGAATAGACCAACCTAATCTTGTACACACCTCCATCCAACAGCGATACTATGATCTGCTTGCAACTCTACAAGGGCCTTTGTGATGGATCTGTCAAGTTTGCTTGTAAACCACATCACTTCTTGCTGAAACAAGTACTAGAATTTATCAAACCCCACAAAAACACCTCTGGACACAAAGCACAAATATTTCACCTCTCTAGAAGCAACTTCACGTGCCAAAACGGTTCTTCAACTAACCCACCTTAAATCGTAACTACAATCAACACCTTGAAAGTGAACTGCCATCTCCTGTGACCCTGCCTGCTGCCCTCTCCTGCGACACTTGCTTAGCTAGGAAGCCTGTCTATAAATAAACTAGCACACACACACACACACAGCCCCGGTGGCCTGGTGGCTAAAGCTCTCGCTTCACGCATGGAGGGCCCGGGTTCGATTCCCTGGGGGGCGGAAACATTTCGAAGTGTTTCCTTACACATACACACACACACAACAGGCCTAGTGTCTAATCGACATGTGCCTAGGACAAAATGGTAACTAACACACACACACACATGGGCGACCAGAAACGTGGTGGGCTAAGATGATGGAGGTGGTACTGGAAAACCTCATGCATCAACATGTTAGGGACATCAATAGTGAGAGAGGAGAGGATGAACCAGCAAGGCTGGACCTCATATTCACCTTCAATAGTTCAGACACTGAGGACATCACATATGAAAGGTCCCTCGGAGTTAGTGATCACGTGGCCCTGAGCTTCAAATATATTGTGGAGAGTGAAGTAGCACGAGTAGGACGAGAGAAGCCAAACTACAAAAGAGCGCCTACACAGGCATGAGGAATTTCCTGCAGGAGGTACAGTGGGAAAGAGAACTGGTGGAAAAATCAGTAAATGAAATAATGGAATACGTGACCACAAAATGTAAGGAGATAGAGAAGTGGTTTGTGCCCAAGGGCAACAGAACAATGGGAAGGCCAGAACGAGCCCTTGGTTCACCCAAAGGTGTAAAGAAGCCAAAACTAAGTGAGCTAGAGAAGATAAAAAGTACAGAAGACAAGGACAAAGGAAAATAAGATTAGTCAAAAAGCCAGAAAATAATATGCACAGATTAGGAGGGAGGCCCAGCGGCAATACGAGAAAGGCATAGCATCGAAAGCCAAATCTGACCCGAAGCTGTTGCACAGCCACATCAGGAGGAAAACAACAGTCAAGGACCAGGTGATCAGGCTAAGGAAGGAAGGAGGGAAGATCACAAGAAGTATGTGAAGAGCTCAACACGAGATTTAATACCTTTACCTTTAATATATCCTTCATGAGTTTCGAGAGTCTTACTACTCCCGGAGCCAGGCCATGGGTCAGACTCGTCTAGTGGGCTGGAGGCCCACTGCCTCACATATCCACCACGGCCTGGTTGATCTGGCACCTAGTGAAGATACTTGTCTAGTTTCCTCCTGAAGACTTGTACAGTTGTTCCAGAAGTGTTTCTGATATCTTCTGGTAAGATGCTGAATAATCCGGGGCCACGAATGTTGATAGTGTTCCCTTACTGTGTCCACTGCACACCTATTTTTCACTGCGTTTATTTTGCACTTCCTCCCATAGCTTTCACTCAAGTATGTTATGGCAGAGTGCAGATTGGGGACCAGGCCCTCGAGTACTTTCCAGGTATATATTATCATGTATCTCTCTCTCCTCCGCTCCAGTGAGAACATATTTAAGGCGTTCCCAGTAATTTAAATGCTTTATTTGTTCTATGTGGGCCGTAAACAATCTCTGTATTTGTTCCAGCTCCGATATTTCTCCAGCCCTGAACGGGGACGTCAACATTGAACAATATTCCAAATGAGAGAGCACTAGCGATTTGAAATGTGTCATCACTGGAATTATTTTCCTTATTTTGAAAGTTCTCATTACCCATCCCGTCATCCTCCTGGTTGTCGTGACCTTTGTGTTATTGTGTTCTTTGAAAGAAAGCAGTTAAGAATTTTTTCAGTGGAAACAGAAAGGATTCCATCACACCGGAATGGTAAAGTACACCAACAAGTGTTGGACACAATACACACAACCAAGGAGGTGAAGAAGCTGCTAAGTAAACTAGATATCTCAACATCTCTCCATGGGCCCTGAGAGAGGGAGCAGGGGCACTGGGTGTGCCACTAACAACAGTCTCCAATACATATATCGAAACAGGGCAACTATCTGAGGTGTGGAAGACAGCAAATGTAGTCTCAATTTTTATGAAAAGAGACAGACAGACAAACAGCATTAAACTACAGACCAGTGTCACTAACTTGTATAGTATGCAAAGTCATGGAGAAGCTTAAGAGAAGAGTGGTGGAGCAACTAGAACACGATAACCAGCATGGTTTCAGGGAAGGGAAAGCCTGTCACAAACCTACTGGAGTCATACGACTAGGTGACAGAAGACAGGAGAGAGAGGGGTGGGAAGATTGTATTTTCCTGGAGTGTAAGAAGGCTTTCGACAGTTCCACACAAGAGATTAGTGCAAAAGCTAGAGAAGCAGTCAGGAATAACAGGAAAGGCACTGCAATAGATAAGAGAATAACTGACAGGAAGGTAATAACGAGTGAAGGTACGTGACAAGGTGTCGGAGTGGGCGCCTCTGACGAGCGGGGTTCCAAAGGGGTCAGTCCTAGAGTCGGTGCTGTTTCTGGTATATGTGAATGACATGACGGAAGGGATAGATTCAGAGATGTCAATGTTTCTAGACGATGTAAACCTAATCCGAAGAATTCAAACGGATGAGGATCAGGTAGGACTACAAAGAGATCTAGAAATGCTACAAGCCTGGTCCAACAACTGGGTCTTGGAGTTTAACCCCACCAAGTATAAATTCATGAAGACTGGAGAAAGTCAAAGAAGACAGCAAACGGAGTACAGACTAGGGGGCCCAAACGCTAAACCAGACTCAAAGAAAAGAATCTTGGGGTGAGTATCACCACACTGAGCAATCAAATCACCTGCCCACCTAACGGAAGAGTCACAAACTCCACCACCAATTGTAGCAGCACCGATGGGACCTACCGTCAAGCACTAAGAATAGCAGTTTACACGCGTCATGAGCTGAACCAGCTGCAAGTCAGAACACCTGACCACGAACGTGTACAAGTCAGACACCTATACATTGAGACAGTAGACATTGCATGCACCACGTACATGGAGAACACCTGACACCGTCACACGACAAGTCAGAAAATTAGAGAAAGTCACAAACCTGTCCACACACGACTAGTCAGGAGCATAAGGTCACAACTGACCTACACGGACAAGTCAGAACACCTGCACACACCACACTGACAAGACACATGCAGGACCAGGAAAGTGCACTACCACCGGACAAGTCACAACACCTGCATACCACGTGACAAGTCAAACACCTGCACCACACACGAAGAACAGAATTCGGACAAGTCACTGCACTACCACACGGACAGATTCAGAACACCTGCACATACCACACGACAAGCGAACACCGCACACACACTGAAAGTCAGAACCCCTGCACATACACGTGAAAAGCAGAACACCTGACTACCACACGTGAAAGTCAAAATGCACATACCACGTGACAAGTCAGAACACCTGCACTACCACACGGACAAGTCAGAACACCTGCACACTACCACACGTGACAAGTCAGACACCTGCACCACCACACGTGACAAGTCACAACACCTGCACCACTACCACACGTGACAAGTCACAACACCTGCACCACCACACGTGACAAGTCACAACACCTGCACCTACCACACGTGACAAGTCACAACACCTGCACCACCACACGTGACAAGTCACAACACCTGCACATACTCACACGTGACAAGTCAAACACCTGCACACACCACACGTGACAAGTCACAACACCTGCACCACCACACGTGACAAGTCAAACACCTGCACCACCACACGTGACAAGTCAGAACACCTGCACCACCACACGTGACAAGTCAGAACACCTGCACCACCACACGTGACAAGTCACAACACCTGCACTACCACACGTGACAAGTCAGAACACCTGCACACCACACGTGACAAGTCAGAACACCTGCACCACCACACGTGACAAGTCAGAACACCTGCACCACCACACGTGACAAGTCAGAACACCTGCACCACCACACTGACAAGTCACAACACCTGCACTACCACACGTGACAAGTCAGAACACCTGCACACCACACGTGACAAGTCAGAACACCTGCACACCACACGTGACAGTCAACACTGTCACAACTAACATGCACTACCACACGTGACAAGTCACAACACCTGCACCACCACACGTGACAAGTCAGAACACCTGCACTACAACACGTGACAAGTCACAACACCTGCACCACTACCACACGTGACAAGTCACAACACCTGCACCACTACCACACGTGACAAGTCAGAACACCTGCACCACTACCACACGTGACAAGTCAGAACACCTGCACCACCACACGTGACAAGTCAGAACACCTGCACCTACCACACGTGACAAGTCAGAACACCTGCACCACCACACGTGACAAGTCAGAACACCTGCACCACCACCACACGTGACAAGTCAGAACACCTGCACCACCACACGTGACAAGTCAGAACACCTGCACCATACCACACGTGACAAGTCAGAACACCTGACCACCACACGTGACAAGTCAGAACACCTGCACCACTACCACACGTGACAAGTCAGAACACCTGCACCACCACACGTGACAAGTCAGAACACCTGCACCACTACCACACGTGACAAGTCAGAACACCTGCACTACCACACGTGACAAGTCAGAACACCTGCACCACACACACGTGACAAGTCAGAACACCTGCACCACCACACGTGACAAGTCACAACACCTGCACCACCACACGTGACAAGTCAGAACACCTGCACTACCACCACACGTGACAAGTCAGAACACCTGCCCCACTACCACACGTGACAAGTCAGAACACCTGCACCACCACACGTGACAGGTCACAACACCTGCACCACCACACGTAACAGGTCACAACACCTGCACCACCACACATGACAGGTCACAACACCTGCACCACCACACATAACAGGTCATAACACCTGCACCACCACAGAGGACAGGCCACAACACCTGCACCACCACGTACAGTCAAACACCTGCACCACACGAAGTCACAACACCTGCACCACCACAGGGACAGGTCAAACACCTGCCACCACAGACAGATAACACTGCACACACACAACAGGCACAACACCTGCACCACCACAGAGGACAGGCCACAACACCTGCACAACACGTGACAGGTCACAACACCTGCACCACCACAGAGACAGGTCCACATAACCACCGTCAGCACACACCTCACACACAGAGACAGGTCACAACACCTGCACCACCACACGTAACAGGTCACAACACCTGCACCACCACAGAGGACAGGCCACAACACCTGCACCACCACACGTAACAGGTCACAACACCTGCACCACCACAGAGGACAGGTCACAACACCTGCACCACCACACGTAACAGGTCACAACACCTGCACCACCACAGAGGACAGGCCACAACACCTGCACCACACAGGACAGGTCACAACACCTGCACCACCACACGAACAGGTCACAACACCTGCACCACCACAGAGGACAGGTCACAACACCTGCACCACCACACTAAGGTCACAACACCTGCACCACCACAGAGGACAGGTCACAACCTGCACCACCACACGTAACAGGTCACAACACCTGCACCACCACAGAGGACAGGCACACTACTGCACACTCACAGAGGTCAGCACAACACCTGCACCACATGACAGGTCACAACACCTGCACCTACCACGTAGGACAGGTCACAACACCTGCCCACTCACACGTCAGGTCACAACACCTGCACCACCACAGAGGTACAGGTCAACACCTTGCACCACCACAGGGTAACAGTGCTAACACCTGCACCACCACAGTAACAGGGTCTACACTGCACCACCACAGGGCACGTGGTCACACGACACTGCACCACCCGAGACAGGTCACAACACCTGCCGTACCACAGTAGGCAGGTAAACACCTGGTCACTAACGTGGTGCATCGAGGTCTGACACTGGTCGGATAACGTCTGCTCCCTCAGGTTGACACACTGGGCTCACTGGGCGAACGTGGTGCTGAGGTGACACTGGGTCGTGGGTAACGTGTGCTGAGGTTGACACTGGGTCGTGGTAACGTGTGCTGAGGTTGACACTGGGTCGTGGTAACGTGGTGCTGAGGTTGACACTGGGTCGGGGAACGTGGTGCTGAGGTTGACACTGGGTCGAGGTAACGTGGTGCTGAGGTTGACACTGGGTCGTGGGTAACGTGGTGCTGAGGTTGACACTGGGTCGTGAGTAACGTGGTGCTGAGGTTGACACTGGGTCGTGAGTAACGTGGTGCTGAGTTGACACTGGGTCGTGGGTAACGTGTGCTGAGGTTGACACTGGGTCGTGGGTAACGTGGTGCTGAGGTTGACACTGGGTCGTGGGTAACGTGGTGCTGAGGTTGACACTGGGTCGTGGTAACGTGGTGCTGAGGTTGACACTGGGTCGTGAGTAACGTGGTGCTGAGGTTGACACTGGGTCGTGGGTAACGTGGTGCTGAGGTTGACACTGGGTCGTGGGTAACGTGGTGCTGAGGTTGACACTGGGTCGTGAGTAACGTGGTGCTGAGGTTGACACTGGGTCGTGGGTAACGTGGTGCTGAGGTTGACACTGGGTCGTGGGTAACGTGGTGCTGAGGTTGACACTGGGTCGTGGGTAACGTGGTGCTGAGGTTGACACTGGGTCGTGGTAACGTGGTGCTGAGGTTGACACTGGGTCGTGGGTAACGTGGTGCTGAGGTTGACACTGGGTCGTGGGTAACGTGGTGCTGAGGTTGACACTGGGTCGTGGGTAACGTGGTGCTGAGGTTGACACTGGGTCGTGGGTAACGTGGTGCTGAGGTTGACACTGGGTCGTGGTAACGTGGTGCTGAGGTTGACACTGGGTCGTGAGGTAACGTGGTGCTGAGGTTGACACTGGGTCGTGAGTAACGTGGTGCTGAGGTTGACACTGGGTCGTGGTAACGTGGTGCTGAGGTTGACACTGGGTCTGGGTAACGTGGTGCTGAGGTTGACACTGGGTCTGAGGTAACGTGGTGCTGAGGTTGACACGGGTCGTGGTAACGTGGTGCTGAGGTTGACACTGGGTCGTGAGTAACGTGGTGCTGAGGTTGACACTGGGTCGTGGGTAACGTGGTGCTGAGGTTGACACTGGGTCATGAGTAACGTGGTGCTGAGGTTGACACTGGGTCTGGTAACGTGGTGCTGAGGTTGACACTGGGTCATGAGTAACGTGGTGCTGAGGTTGACACTGGGTCGTGGTAACGTGTGCTGAGGTTGACACTGGGTCATGGTAACGTGGTGCTGAGGTTGACACTGGGTCGTGGGTAACGTGGTGCTGAGGTTGACACTGGGTCATGAGTAACGTGGTGCTGAGGTTGACACTGGGTCGTGGGTAACGTAGTGCTGAGGTTGACACTGGGTCATGAGTAACGTGGTGCTGAGGTTGACACTGGGTCGTGAGTAACGTGGTGAGGTTGACACTGGGTCATGAGTAACGTGGTGCTGAGGTTGACACTTGCTGTGTGGTGGGTACAACAGAAGTGGGCAGTGTGAATTAACAGGGTAGCAATATTGTGAGTTTTGGTTATACCAGTTATAGGCAGAATGAGGTAGAGTTATTTGTGAATATTGGAAAACCAGTGACACTAATAATGACAGGAATACATAGAGTGGAGAAGCAGGAATGAGCAGGGAGGGAAAAGTGAAGTGTGTGTTTCTTAATACATATTATATAAATAGTCGTAGCGCTAGAATCAAGATGGACGGGTTGAGATTAATCTCAAGTGCGGGTAACATTGACGTATTTGCCATAACTGAGACGTGGTTTAATATGAAGACTCGGGACATGCTGCTGAATGTCACATTCACAGTTTTAAGTTGTTCTACGTTGACACAAATATTAGGAGAGCAGGTTGGGTGGCACTATGTCCGAGAACACTTCAACTGCTGCATAAAAGCGGCTATAAAGGTATGAAAAACTAATTTTAAATGTAATTTACAGGTCCCCTAACTTGGATAGGGACCTAGGGAGACTACTTTCCGAAGAAATTGTTAAGGCCACAAGGCAGGATAACGTAGTACTTCTGGGAGACTAACCTTAGTCGAATTTATTGGAATTCCTTGACTGGGAATCTACAGTCAAACGACTTCCTAGGGTTAATTTAAGATTGTTTTTAAAAGCAGTTTGTGAAAGAACCAACAAATGAAAATAACCTGCTTGATCTGGTTGTGGCTAACAAGGATAACCTTGTTAATAATGTAGAGATAACAGAGGAACTTGCCGCCAGCGATCACAAATCGATTACCTTTAGTATTGAATGGAAGTATAACAACAGGGATAATTCAATAACGGTCCCAGATTTTCGTTTAATAGATTACAATGGACTTAGAGAACACCTATCATTTGTGGACTAGGGTAACAAAGAAAGCTATCAATAAATATATCAGTTTTCTAAACACTATACACGCTGCCCAAAGAATATTTATTCCATATAGAGAACTAAGATTGAATAGAAATGGATAAACAATAGGCTCAGACATCTTTTAGGGCAGAAGAAAGGAATTTATAGGCGTATCAAAGGAGGTGAGGGTCATCTTATGAATCAATATATTCACATTAAGAGGGAGGTTAAAAAAGGGATAAGAAAAGCTAAACGGGACTATGAAATTAAAATTGCTAAGGACAAGAAAACAGACCTGGTATATTGAACAAAGGTTAGAGAATAGTTAGGTCCTCTTAAAACCAACTCTGGACACCTTACTGACAAAGAAAATTAAATGTGCTCGATTTTTAAGTTATTTTCTCTCGATTTTTCACAAAAAACACAAATGATATCCCAGTAATTAATTTCTATAGTGTGGACCTGAAGGAAATAAATTATGTAATATCACCGTCACTTGGAGTATGGTAATCAAACAGGCTGACCAATTAAAACAAAATACCTAGACCCTGATGAACTTTTTCAAGGGTTCTTAAAGAGTGCAAAATGGAACTTAGTGAGCCATTAACTAACCTTTTTAATACATCTCATCAAACAGGTGTAGTGTATGAGATGTGGAAGATGACCAATGTAATTCCAATTTTTAAAGCAAGGAATAAGTCATTATCGTCAAATTACCGCCCAATAAGAAATACCTTAATTATAGGTAAATTACTAGTCAATTATAGTTGATATTATAAGAAGCCACTTAGATGAGCATAATCTGATTTATGATACTCAGCATGGATTCACGAGGGGCCGTTCCTCCCTGACTAATCTTACTGTCTTCAGTAAAGCATTTGATGTAGTTGATCTTAATAAAGAATACTATCTTATTTATCTAGATTTTAGTAAAGCTTTCGATGCATTACCACACAAAAGACTTAAAGCAGCCCATGGTATTGGAAAAAAAGTGTTGTCACGAAGCGAGGAGTGGCTGACCAACATAAAGCAAAGTCTGCATAAATGTGGTGAAATCTGAGTGAAAATCAGTCACAAATGGCGCTCCACAAGGATCAGTTTTAGGCCTATTGTTGGTCATATACATTAATAACTTTGATGAGGGAATAACAAGCGATATAAGCAAATTCGGTGACGATGCAAAACTAGGCAGAATAACTGATTCAGAGGAAGATGCTACTGAACTTCAGGAGGATTTAGATGAGCTGATGTCGTGGTCAGAAAAGTGGTGGATGCAGTTCAGTATAGAGAACTGCAGTCATGAAGCTCGGGAATGTAAATAACCGTAGCACTTATAAACTAAATAATACAGAACTTGTCCATACATAATGCGAAAAGGACTGTGGTGTTAGCATAAGTCACTACCAAACCATACCACGGGTGGGGTTCGAACCCGCGGTCAGAGAGTCTCAAAACTCCAGACCGTCGCGTAAGCCACTGGGCCAGCTAGCTTCAATAAGATTCATCCAACTAGGTATATTTCTACACCATAAGAAGGTTAACATAGACACCACTGTGTCCACAAATGCAAGTTTTTACAGACGAATCTCCCGCTAGCATGGCCGTGACGAACTCTAGCTCAAGTCCCCCTCAAAGCCGTCAACATGACTCACGAAATCGTAAAGACACGATCACTAATGTCACGGCCATGCTAGCGGGAGATTCGTCTGTAAAAACTTGCATTTGTGGACACAGTGGTGCCTATGCTAACCTTCCTATGGTGTTGAAATATACCTAGTTGGATGAATCTTATTGAAGCTAGCTGGCGGCTTACGCGACGGTCTGGAGTTTTGAGACTCTCTGACCGCGGGTTCGAACCCCACCCGTGGTATGGTTTGTTTATGATCGTGTCATTATGATTTTGTGAGTTAAGTCACTACCCTTTGATACCTTTGATATACCTTTGAAGAGTTTCGAGAGTTTCACTACTCTGAGGCCGGCCATGGGCCAGGCTAGTCTGGTGCTTGCCTGATCAACCAGGCTGTTGCTGCTGGAGGCCAGCTGCCCCACATATCCATCACAGCCTGGTTGATCTGGCACCTGGTGAAGATACTTGTCCAGTTTCCTCTTGAAGGCTTCTACACTTGTTCCAGCCGTGTTTCTGATATCTTTTGGTAAGATGTTGAATAGTCTGGGACCCCGGATGTTGATACAGTGTTCCCTTATTGTCCCCACCGCACCCCTGCTCCTCACTGCTTTTATTTTACACTTCCTCCCATATCTCTCACTCCAGTATGTTGTTATGGCAGTGTGAAGATTTGGAACCAGGTATATATTATAATGCATCTCTCTCTCCTCCGCTCCAATGAGTACATGTTCAAGACTTGAAGGCGTTCCCAATAATTTAGATGTTTCACTGGCTTAATGTGCGCCGTAAACGATCTCTGTATTTAACAAAAAAGGCACAATACCGTGACTGGAACAATACACACACAACCCGCACATAGAAGAGAGGAGCTTACGACGACGTTTCGGTCCTCTGTGTTCTTGTCCTTACCCTATGCGGCCCGCCAGCTTTATTGCAGTGCTCCTCTTTCCTAGAATTGACTGACTCCACTCACTACTACTACTTCCACTACCACTACTACTTCCACTATTACTACTAGGCCTGGTCACAGACCGGGCCGCGGGGGCGTTGACCCCTGGAATTCTCTCCAGGTAGACTCCACCACTTTCTTGTGCCCTCCCATGTCTGTTGGCCTATAAATACCCCTTCTACCTGTTCTTTGTGTTAGTGTGACTGTAAATGGTCCAAGTCGGACCGAAACGTCGTCGTAAGCTCCTCTCATCTATGTGCGGGTTGTGTGTGAATCTCTGTATTTGTTCCAGCTCTGATATTTCTCCAGCTTTGAACGGGGCCGTCAGTACTGAGCAGTATTCTAAGTGAGGGAGCACTAGCGATTTGAAGAGTGTCACCATCGGCATTATTTCCCTTGTTTTGAAAGTTCTCAATACCCACCCCGTCATCTTCCTGGTTGTTGTGATCTTTGTCTTGTTATGGTCTTTAAAAGAAAGGTCAGCTGACATAATTCCCAAGTCCTTTACGTGTTCCTTTCGTTCTATTTGGTGACCCTCTTGAGTTTTGTAGTGTTCCTTTTGAGTTCTTCATTCTTTCCATACCTAAGCAGCTGAAACTTACCACAATTGAACGTCATGTTATTCTCCACTGCCCACTGGAAAACCCTGCTTATGTCTTCCTGTAATTTTTCAGTGTCCTCTACCATAGTGACTTTCATACTTATTTTAGTGCATCTGCAAATGACAATACAAAAGTGTGCCGGGTGTTTTTATCTATGTCTGCTATACGGATGAGAAACAGCAGAGGTGCCAGGACTGTGCCTTGGGGCATTGAGCTTTTGACTTCGCTGATGCTGGATCTTGCCCTGTTCACTACTACTTTTTGTGTTGTGTGTGTTAGGAACCCGAAAATCCATCTGCCTACCTTTCCCGTAATGCCCATGGCCCTCATTTTGTGCGCTATCACTCCATGATCGCATTTGTCAAACGCCATTGCAAAATCTGTGTAAATCACATCTGGGTTTTGGTCGTCTTCCAATGTCTCCGTAATTCTGTCATAATGGTTCAGCAGCTGTGACAGGCATGATCGTCTAGCTCTAAAACCATGCTGGTTCGGGTTAAGTTGGTTGTGCTGGTCCATGAACTTTGTAATCTGCCGTCTCATCACTCTTTCGACGATTTTTATGTGAGAAGTTAGGGCTACTGGTCTGTAAATTTTTAGTTAGTGCTTTACTACCTCCCTTATGCAAAAGAGCTATGTCTGCACTCTTTAAGTCCTCCGGTATTTCACGTAGATCTAAGCTCTTTCTCCAAAGAACGCTAAGGGCTCTTGCTAATGGTACTTTGCACTTCTTTATAAATAGAGCATTCCATGAATCTGGTCCAGATGCTGAGTGAGTGGGCATGTTGTCCATTTCTTTTTTGAAATCTGTGGGATTTGTACTGATGTCAGTTAGTTGGTCTGCGCGGCCTTCTGCTGGAGTGAAAAATATTTCTGCATTTTGTACCTTGCTGTCATTTAGTGGGTTGCTGAACACTGACTCATACTGTTCTTTTAGGATTTCACTCATTTCCTGTTCATCGTCAGTATACTAATCTCCTCTCAATAATGGTCCAATTCTACAGGTAGTTCTTAGCTTGGATTTTGCATAGGAATAGAAATAGTTTGCGTTTCTTGCAATATCCTGTATGGCTCTTTGTTCCCTTTGTACTTCTTCTGTTAGGTATGACATTCTACGTTTTTGCTCTAATTCAGTGATCTCTCGGCTAAGACTATCTCTTCTCTGTTGCAACATATATGTGCTAACACAACACATTGACTGTTGACATTTAACACATTCTTGAGAGACGCACCAACTTTCACACTCTGAACATAACGTCAAACATGAACCACGACGTAATCTGACGTCAGGTTGTTGTCAGAAGACAACTTTCTTTACGTGACAACATATTTTGTTTAATGTGTGTGTCAAGGCGGACCCCAGCAGCAGGTGAGGTGTAGCGTGACCTGGTACACAGTGCCACCACCAGTCTTACTGCAACTCACACCCATGATAATGTATCACAGTGCCACCACCAGTCTTACTGCAACTCACACCCATGATAATGTATCATAGTGCTACCACCAGTCTTACTGCAACTCACACTCATGATAATGTATCACAGTGCTACCACCAGTCTTACTGCAACTCACACTCATGATAATGTATCACAGTGCTACCACCAGTCTTACTGCAACTCACACCCATGATAATGTATCACAGTGCTACCACCAGTCTTACTGCAACTCACACCCATGATAATGTATCACAGTGCCACCACCAGTCTTACTGCAACTCACACCCATGATAATGTATCACAGTGCTACCACCAGTCTTACTGCAACTCACACCCATGATAATGTATCACAGTGCTACCACCAGTCTTACTGCAACTCACACCCATGATAATGTATCTGTGCTACCACCAGTCTTACTGCAACTAACACCCATGATAATGTATCATCTCCCACCTTCCTTCATCACCACCATGTATCTCATTTCTCATGCTGACGTGGATATTACTGTATCACCACGCATGCAACACCAATAATGTCAACATCTACTTGTTGCACACTTCACTGAAAGTTAAGACCACAGTTACCTGGAGGTTACCTCAACACTATTTTGGAGGTCGCCACTCCCACGGCGACTAGTAGATGGCCTGATGACTCCGGCTGTTGGTGCTGGACGCACGCAGTCCAACGTATGCACCACAGTCAGGTTGATCAGGAAGTGACTTAAGGATCTTATCAACCAGAGGTCAGTGGGTAATTCCCCTATGTATGAAGGGAGGTGTTGAAAAAGGCCTTGGTCACTTACTGAGTTATCACTTAGTGTACTCACTGCACCCCATTTATATACCTTTGATGAGTTCCCAGAGTTTTTCTACTCCCGGAGCCCGGCCATAAGCCAGGCTCTCCTGGTATTTGCCTGGCTAACCAGGCTGTTGCTGATGGTGGTCCGCCGATCCACATATCCATCACAGCTCTTTATTAGTTTTTTTTTTGTACCGTCAGCCAATAATTTAGGTGCGTGACTGAATTTACCCGGGCAGTGAAGGGTATGTGTATATTCAGCAGACATGCAATTTATACAGGCAGTGAAGGGTATGTGTATATTCAGCAGACATGCAATTTATACAGGCAGTGAAGGTTATGTGTATATTCAGCAGACATGCAATTTATACAGGCAGTGAAGGGTATGTGTATATTCAGCAGACATGCAATTTATACAGGCAGTGAAAGGTATGTGTATATTCAGCAGACATGTAATTTCGTCTGTCTTAAAGGGGCTGTTAGTGTAGAATAACATAGCTGCTAGAGAGAACAAGAATATTTAAAGAGTATAATTAGTGACCTTGAATCTATAATTTGCAAGGTTCTAGTTAACCAGCTTATCATTTTCATAGTCCTTCCTTGTGATTAATAACACTCACACGTATTATTGGTTGGCAGAGTCTTACTCTGGCAGGCAGGCTGTTACTGCTAGCACCCTGCACGCCTATACAGTTCTCCCAACCTGAGACAACTGACATTTTTCTCCAGAAACTCGTTAAGCGTTTTATTGTAAGCATCTATCATTGTTCCTTTATTATTTATGTCTGTTATCAAAAAGAATGAAGAGTCGTGAACCACAGATGTTGATAATTACTAATTATTTCAGTTTTTCTTTTGGATTTATACTAAATTTCCTCACGAATCTCTGCAAAATTTAGGTCTCTACTTTGATTTTTTTTCATACATATTATCAAGTGTGTCTCTCCTCCGTTCGTCAAAATGCATTCCAGTTGATACAAGTTGTTTCTAGTATATTTTAATTGTATTAGAGCAGCAAACCAAATATAAATTATGTGGTTACTATCTTGAACATTATATGCTGTATTATCCACTTATTGAGGAATATAGAGATAGACAGACATATATATAAAATTTCCTACATCTGCCTGAAACAGATAAGCCAACTGTAAATGTAAATCCAGATGTACTCCTGTTAACCCTTTTAAAATTTAGTTTCTAGGACCTTTGTGTATACATGTCATCTTGAACGCTACCGTCCATTGGATGGATACTGCGTACACAACTAGCCGCTTCGGCGGCAAAATCTAGATGTAATCCTACCTTAGGAGGAGCAGAGCACACAACAATCCTACCTTAGGAGGAGCAGAGCACACAACAATCCTACCTTAGGAGGAGCAGAGCACACAACAATCCTACCTTAGGAGGAGCAGCGAGCACACAAAAATCCTACCTTAGGAGGAGCAGAGCACACAACAATCCTACCTTGGGAGGAGCAGCGAGCACACAACAATCCTACCTTGGGAGGAGCAGAGCACACAACAATCCTACCTTAGGAGGAGCAGCGAGCACACACAATCCTACCTTGGGAGGAGCAGGAGCACACTACAATCCTACATTGGGAGGGCAGCAGACACACAATCCTACCTTGGGAGGAGCAGAGCACAACAATCCTACCTTGGGAGGAGCAGCGAGCACACACAATCCTACCTTGGGAGGCAGCAGCACACACAATCCACCATTGGGAGGAGCAGAGCACACAATCCTACCTTAGGAGGGCAGCAGCACACTACAATCCTACTTGGGAGGAGCACGAGCACACAACAATCCTACCTTGGGAGGAGCAGCGAGCACACAACAATCCTACCTTGGGAGGAGCAGAGCACACAACAATCCTACCTTGGGAGGAGCAGCGAGCACACAACAATCCTACCTTAGGAGGAGCAGGGGCACACACAATCCTACCTTGGGAGGGAGCAGAGCACACTAACTCCTACCTTTGGGAGGAGCAGCGAGCACACTACAATCCTACCTTGGGAGGAGCAGAGCACACACAATCCTACCTTGGGAGGAGCAGAGCACACACAATCCTACCTTGGGAGGAGCAGGCACACTACAATCCTACCATTGGGAGGAGCAGCGAGCACTACAATCCTACCTTGGGAGGGCAGAGCACACTACAATCCTACCTTGGGAGGAGCAGCGAGCACACTACAATCCTACCTTGGGAGGAGCAGAGCACACAATCCTACCTTGGGAGGAGCAGAGCACACACAATAAAAAAAAAAAAAAAAAAAAAAAAAAAAAAAAAAAAAAAAAAAAAAAAAAAAAAAAAAAAAAAAAAAAAAAAAAAAAAAAAAAAAGGAGCAGAGCAAAACAATACTACCTTGGGAGGCAGACACACAACAATCCTACCTTGGGAGGAGCGAGCACACAACAATACTACCTTGGGAGGAGCAGAGCACACACAATCCTACCTTGGGAGGAGCAGAGCACACAACAATCCTACCTTAGGAGGAGCAGAGCACACAACAATCCTACCTTGGGAGGAGCAGAGCACACAACAATCCTACCTTGGGAGGAGCAGAGCACACAACAATCCTACCTTGGGAGGAGCAGAGCACACAACAATCCTACCTTGGGAGGAGCAGAGCACACAATAATCTACCTTGGGAGGAGCAGAACACACAACAATCCTACCTTGGGAGGAGCAGCAGCACACAACAATCCCCTTTGGGAGGAGCAGAGCAAACATACCTTGGGAGGAGCAGAGCACACAACAATCCTACCTTGGGAGGAGCAGCGAGCACACAACAATCCTACCTTGGGAGGAGCAGAGCACACAACAATCCTACCTTAGGAGGAGCAGAGCACACAACAATCCTACCTTGGGAGGAGCAGCGAGCACACAACAATCCTACCTTGGGAGGAGCAGAGCACACAACAATCCTACCTTGGGAGGAGCAGAGCACACAACAATACTACCTTGGGAGGAGCAGAGCACACAACAATCCTACCTTAGGAGGAGCAGAGCACACAACAATCCTACCTTGGGAGGAGCAGAGCACACAACAATCCTACCTTGGGAGCAGCAGCACACACAATCCTACCTTGGGAGGAGCAGAGCACACTACAATCCTACCTTGGGAGGAGCAGAGCACACTACAATCCTACCTTGGGAGGAGCAGAGCACACAACAATCCTACCTTGGGAGGAGCAGAGCACAACAATCCTACCTTGGGAGGAGCAGAGCACACAACAATCCTACCTTGGGAGGAGCAGAGCACACACAATCCTACCTTGGGAGGAGCAGAGCACACAACAATCTACCTTGGGAGGAGCAGAGCACACAACAATCCTACCTTGGAGGAGCAGAGCACACAACAATCCTACCTTGGGAGGAGCAGAGCACACAACAATCCTACCTTGGGAGGGAGCAGAGCAACAACAATCCTACCTTGGGAGGAGCAGCGAGCACACACAATCCTACCTTGGGAGGAGCAGAGCACACAACAATCTACCTTGGGAGGAGCAGAGCACACACAATACTACCTTGGGAGGAGCAGAGCACACAACAATCCTACCTTGGGAGGAGCAGAGCACACAACAATACTACCTTGGGAGGAGCAGAGCACACAACAATACTACCTTGGGAGGAGCAGAGCACACAACAATCCTACCTTGGGAGGAGCAGAGCACACAACAATCCTACCTTGGGAGGAGCAGCGAGCACACTACAATCCTACCTTGGGAGGAGCAGAGCACACAATCCTACCTTGGAGGAGCAGAGCACACAACAATCCTACCTTGGGAGGAGCAGGAGCACACAACAATCCTACCTTGGGAGGAGCAGAGCACACACAATCCTACCTTGGAGGAGCAGAGCACACAACAATCCTACCTTGGGAGGAGCAGAGCACACAACAATCCTACCTTAGGAGGAGCAGCGAGCACACTACAATCCTACCTTGGGAGAAGCAGCGAGCACACTACAATCCTACCTTGGGAGGAGCAGAGCACACTACAATCCTACCTTGGGAGGAGCAGCAGCACACTACAACTCACCTTGGGAGGAGCAGCGAGCACACTACAATCCTACCTTGGGAGGAGCAGCGAGCACACTACAATCCTACCTTGGGAGGAGCAGCGAGCACACTACAATCCTACCTTGGGAGGAGCAGGAGCACACTACAATCCTACCTTGGGAGGAGCAGCGAGCACACACAATCCTACCTTGGGAGGAGCGAGCACACTACAATCCTACCTTGGGAGGGCAGCGAGCACACTACAATCCTACCTTGGAGGAGCAGGAGCACACTACAATCCTACCTTGGGAGGAGCAGAGCACACACAATCCTACCTTGGGAGGAGCAGAGCAACAACAATCCTAATTTGGAGGAGCAGAGCACACACAATCCTACCTTGGGAGGAGCAGACACACACAATCTACTTGGGAGGAAGCGAGCACACACAATCTACCTTGGAGCAGCAGCACACACAATCCTACCTTGGGAGGAGCAGGGCACACAACAATCCTACATTGGGAGGAGCAGCGAGCACACTACAATCCTACCTTGGGAGGAGCAGCGAGCACATACAATCCTACCTTGGAGGAGCAGAGCACACACAATCCTACCTTGGGAGGAGCAGCGAGCACACACAATCCTACTTGGGAGGAGCAGAGCACACAATCCTACCTTGGAGGGCAGCAGCACACTACAATCCTACCTTGGGAGGAGCAGAGCACACACAATCCTACTTGGGAGGAGCAGCGAGCACACTACAATCCTACTTGGGAGGAGCAGAGCACACACAATCCTACCTTGGAGGAGCAGCGAGCACACTACAATCCTACATTGGGAGGAGCAGCGAGCACATTACAATCCTACCTTGGGAGGAGCAGCGAGCACACTACAATCCTACCTTGGGAGGAGCAGCGAGCACACTACAATCCTACCTTGGGAGGAGCAGCGAGCACACTACAATCCTACCTTGGGAGGAGCAGCGAGCACACTACAATCCTACACTGGAGGGCAGCGAGCACACTCAATCCTCTGGGAGGAGCAGCGAGCACACTACAATCCTACCTTGGGAGGAGCAACGAACACACTACAATCCTACCTTGGGAGGAGCAGTGAGCACACAGCAAATATTCAACACGCCAGAGAGCAAATCATTAGAATATCACATTAGCTAATTGGCTAATTATCATTAGCCAATCTGTTATTTTTGTGCAATAAGTTTTTTCTTGAACATGTACACAACCTCTTCGTCTTGTTCTTCAGTAAAGTTCTCTACGTTTGGTCTGTCTCAGCCAGTTTTATTTTAAATTAGACCTTATGTTCAGGATGGTTCCCATGGAATGTTACCAAGTTCAGTGCTTATTATTCAGCTTTTGTTGACTTACTGATACTGTATCCAGTAAGCCTACATGCCTAGTTCCCATTGTTTCCCCCAGAGGGCAAGCCGGCGGGCATGCCAGCCTGCCCACCCCTGACTCTCTCTCACTTCACATCCAGGCATCCTAGAGTCAACAAGGCCTACTCCTCTCTCCCTCGCTGGGCATGGCCCTCCCGGTCCATGGGCACAAACACACTGCCTGTGTACCCTCATGTTATCGCAAATAAAGTAAGAAGCCTCCGAAGCCTTATCATTCATTCCCACTACCAAGAAGACCCAAATAACCTCGGTTATAAATGGTGCAGCAGTATCTCGCAGCGGTTGTGTTGCCCGAGGAGGGAAGGAAGAGGAATGAAGTTGTCTTCACTTCATTACCCTACACAAGAAGCATCCGTCTCTCAACAAGTTATCCTAATGTTGTGTCTGCAAGTCTCAGCATCCAAACACATTTACAAGCAAATTCGAGGCCCAAATTTGCCGAATTTCTTCGAGAAATATAGTGGTGTCCCTGCGACTACACGTGGCCCACGCTGTTTCTCAAGTCACGTGTTCAGTGTCACCTGTATGGGTCTGTTGTTGTTCTCAGCTCAGCATGGCTAATTCAGCAAGTCAGAGGTGAGTTTGTGGTGATTTCTGCGTCGTCCAGTGTGAGTGTTTCTCCGCGAGTTGTGGGTAGGGAGGAGGAAGCTGGCCAGAGTTCCTCGCCTGACTCACTCACTCCCTCTCTGCTGTGTATTCCTGTGAATTCTCTGCCAGAGCTGTGTATCAGAGTGCCCGAGGTCACTCAAAGCCACGTGGATCTACAAGCCACGTGGGTTAAGCCAGATCCCAAGCCACGCTGTGATCTCCTGCCCGCATCAACCATGACGTCACCCACGAAGCTGCCCGACTTCACGATATCACCCACGATGTTGCCTGATGTCATCTCGTGATGTCACCCCATGACATCCCTCATGACGTCACCCTGGACGTCTGCTGACGTCACCTCGTGATGTCACCCCATGACATCACCTCGTGATGTCACCCCATGACATCACCTCGTGATGTCACCCCATGACATCCCCTCGTGATGTCACCCCATGACATCACCTCGTGATGTCACCCCATGACATCACCTCGTAATGTCACCCTATGACATCACCCCTGACATCACATGATGTTGTGTTCTGTTTTCACAGTGAGCATTTTATTTTCAGTATTGTCGAGTAGTTTGAGAGAAGATATATGTCCTGTGTTAATTATTTCCTCTCAGTCAGTGTTCTCACATGTTCGTGTATGGCTTAGTGTTGATTTTGAACAGAAAAGCGTCATTTGTTAGTAAGCCATGTTGTACCACATGTGCAGTAGGTGTGTGCAGTTTTCCGTGTGTCCTGTGTAGTCTTGAGCACAGCTGTGTGTGGACCACAGTATGTTCTGTGCCCAGACCAGTGTAGCACCTCGTATATGTTACTTTGTCACCCAGTGTGACCTGCACCCGTGCGCTTGACAGCTGACATTAGTCAGTTCAGGCGTCAGTTACGAGCGTCTGAGCCCCGTGTACAGAAAGCTCTTTATGTTTGCCGCTCGTGATGCCCTGCTGAATTGTACCTGCGACGATTCTCCCATCAAGACTTGTTTCCACTTCATCTCCTAGACCGTCAGAGTGCAGTTATATATAGAGACCAGTCTGAGGATGCTTAGACCATCCTCTGCTGTAACTCCAACTGTCGAGAGAATGACACTCGTCAAGCCACAGTAGCCCAGTCCTGTCGGCAGGCGACTGTCAGCCTCGTGTCACAGCTTCAGTGAGCAGCCTGCACAAAGATGTCACTTTGACTGCTAGCCCTCTCACTGCAGTAAGGTGTATGCTGTTACGACCTCCAGATGTTTTGCCGTCGTCTCTGCCAGCAGTGACAGCCCCAGCGACAGTACCAGTCGAGAAATGTCCTCCTGAGTCGCTTGCCAGAAGAAGTCCTGTCTAGTTGCGACTACTGACGATGCCTTACTCAAGGGCACCAGCAGGTTGTGCCCCAGGTTGAGTGAACCCTGCAGCGACTACTACGATGACTGCCTGTCCGTCCCAGAGGAGACCGTACCCTGTTACATCACAGCTCAGCCACAGCGATGTCTCCTGTGTTGCAGTATCTGTCCAACGCAGGAAGACGTGCAGTTGTTGTAGGTTCGCCGGTACATCCGGCCCGGGTCTTCTCCAAATGGTGACCCGGCATAATTGCCTTAGACCACGAAGCACACCTTTTTTTTCTTCCCTCTCTATAGGAAGTTTTTTTTCCTTGTCCATATTTATATGTATACATATGTTTTAATTTTGTGTTCTGTGACCTTTTTCCTCCCATGGAATGTTACCAAGTTCAGTGCTTATTACTCAGCGTTTGTTGACTTACTGATACCCAGCACCAGAATACTAACAACTACTGAATTACTCATACCCAGCACTGGTATACTTGCAACTACTGAATTATTCATACCCAGCACTGGTATACCAGAGAGGTGGTTTAACGAGTGATACCCAACACGGGTATACCATAGATGGTTTAACGAGTTATACACAGCAGAGGTATACCAGGCATGGTTTAACGAGTGATAACCAGCACAGGTATACCATAGTAGTAGTAGTTTAACGAGCGATACAGAGCACAAGTATACAAGAGAGGTGGTTTAATTATTGATACCCAACGCTGTTATACCAGAGAGGTGGTTTAACGAGTGAGACAATGTGTTTGAGTGTGAGAGTCATACCTTACCACGACTGTGAGTCATACTTTACATTTACCACGACTGTGAGTCATACCTTACATTTACCACGACTGTGAGAGTCATACCTTACATTTACCACGACTGTGAGTCATACCTTACATTTACCACGACTGTGAGAGTCATACCTTACATTTACCACGACTGTGAGAGCCATACCTTACATTTACCACGACTGTGAGAGTCATACCTTACATTTACCACGACTGTGAGAGTCATACCTTACATTTACCACGACTGTGAGAATCATACCTTACATTTAACACGACTGTGAGTCATACTTTACATTTAACACTACTGTGAGAGTCATACCTTACATTTACCACAACTGTGAGTCATACCTTACATTTACCACGACTGTGAGAGTCATACCTTACATTTACCACGACTGTGAGAGTCATACCTTACATTTACCACGACTGTGAGAGTCATACCTTACATTTACCACGACTGTGAGTCATACTTTACATTTAACACTACTGTGAGTCATACCTTACATTTACCACGACTGTGAGAGTCATACCTTACATTTAACACGACTGTGAGAGTCATACCTTACATTTACCACGACTGTGAGTCATACCTTACATTTAACACGACTGTGAGAGTCATACCTTACATTTAACACTACTGTGAGTCATACCTTACATTTAACACGACTGTGAGAGTCATACCTTACATTTAACACGACTGCATATACACGATGAGTCATACCTTACATTTACCACGACTGTGAGTCATACCTTACATTTACCACGACTGTGAGTCATACCTTACATTTACCACGACTGTGAGTCATACCTTACATTTACCACGACTGTGAGAGTCATACTTTACATTTAACACTACTGTGAGAGTCATACTTTACATTTAACACTACTGTGAGTCATACCTTACATTTAACACGACTGTGAGAGTCATACCTTACATTTAACACGACTGTGAGTCATACCTTACATTTACCACGACTGTGAGTCATACCTTACATTTAACACGACTGTGAGAGTCATACCTTACATTTACCACGACTGTGAGTCATACCTTACATTTAACACGACTGTGAGAGTCAAACCTTACATTTACCATGACTGTGAGAGTCATACTTTACATTTAACACTACTGTGAGAGTCATACTTTACATTTAACACTACTGTGAGAGTCATACCTTACATTTAACACGACTGTGAGAGTCATACCTTACATTTACCACGACTGTGAGTCATACCTTACATTTACCACGACTGTGAGTCATACCTTACATTTACCACGACTGTGAGAGTCATACCTTACATTTACCACGACTGTGACATTCATACTTTACATTTAACACTACTGTGAGTCATACTTTACATTTAACACTACTGTGAGAGTCATACCTTACATTTAACACGACTGTGAGTCATACCTTACATTTAACACTACTGTGAGAGTCATACCTTACATTTAACACGACTGTGAGAGTCATACTTTACATTTAACACTACTGTGGGAGTCATACCTTACATTTAACACTACTGTGAGAGTCATACCTTACATTTAACACGACTGTGAGAATCATACTTTACATTTAACACTACTGTGAGAGTCATACCTTACATTTAACACTACTGTGAGTCATACTTTACATTTAACACGACTGTGAGAGTCATACCTTACATTTAACACGACTGTGAGTCATACCTTACATTTAACACTACTGTGAGAGTCATACCTTATATTTACCACGACTGTGAGAGTCATACTTTACATTTAACACTACTGTGAGTCATACCTTACATTTAACACTACTGTGAGAGTCATACCTTACATTTAACACTACTGTGAGAGTCATACCTTACATTTAACACGACTGTGAGAGTCATACCTTACATTTAACACTACTGTGAGAGTCATACTTTACATTTAACACTACTGTGAGTCATACCTTACATTTACCACGACTGTGAGTGTCATACCTTACATTTAACACGACTGTGAGAGTCATACCTTACCTTTAACACTACTGTGAGTCATACTTTACATTTAACACGACTGTGAGAGTCATACCTTACATTTAACACGACTGTGAGTCATACCTTACATTTAACACTACTGTGAGAGTCATACCTTACATTTACCACGACTGTGAGAGTCATACTTTACATTTAACACTACTGTGAGTCATACCTTACATTTAACACTACTGTGAGAGTCATACCTTACATTTAACACTACTGTGAGAGTCCTACCTTACATTTAACACGACTGTGAGAGTCATACCTTACATTTAACACTACTGTGAGAGTCATACTTTACATTTAACACTACTGTGAGTCATACCTTACATTTACCACGACTGTGAGTGTCATACCTTACATTTAACACGACTGTGAGAGTCATACCTTACATTTAACACGACTGTGAGAGTCACACCTTACATTTAACACGACTGTGAGAGTCATACCTTACATTTAACACTACTGTGAGAGTCATACTTTACATTTAACACTACTGTGAGAGTCATACTTTACATTTAACACTACTGTGAGTCATACCTTACATTTAACACTACTGTGAGTCATACCTTACATTTAACACGACTGTGAGAGTCATACCTTACATTTAACACGACTGTGAGAGTCATACTTTACATTTAACACGACTGTGAGAGTCATACCTTACATTTAACACTACTGTGAGTCATACTTTACATTTAACACTACTGTGAGTCATACTTTACATTTAACACTACTGTGAGAGTCATACCTTACATTTAACACGACTGTGAGAGTCATACTTTACATTTAACACTACTGTGAGAGTCATACCTTACATTTAACACTACTGTGAGAGTCATACCTTACATTTAACACTACTGTGAGAGTCATACCTTACATTTAACACTACTGTGAGTCATACCTTACATTTAACACTACTGTGAGACATACCTTACATTTAACACGACTGTGAGAGTCATACCTTACATTTAACACTATTGTGAGAGTCATACTTTACATTTAACACTACTGTGAGAGTCATACTTTACATTTAACACTACTGTGAGTCATACTTTACATTTAACACTACTGTGAGTCATACCTTACATTTAACACGACTGTGAGAGTCATACTTTACATTTAACACTACTGTGAGTCATACTTTACATTTAACACTACTGTGAGTCATACCTTACATTTAACACGACTGTGAGTGTCATACTTTACATTTACCACGACTGTGAGAGTCATACCTTACATTTAACACGACTGTGAGTGTCATACTTTACATTTAACACGACTGTGAGTGTCATACTTTACATTTAACACTACTGTGAGAGTCAAGAGGTAAGTGGACTCAGCCCCTTCATAACAGTGATTGCTTACTTACTGTTACTTAGCAGTTGCTTACTTACTGTTACTTAGCAGTTGCTTACTTACTGTTACTTAGCAGTTGCTTACTTACTGTTACTTAGCAGTTGCTTACTTACTGTTACTTAGCAGTTGCTTACTTACTGTTACTTAGCAGTTGCTTACTTACTGTTACTTAGCAGTTGCTTACTTACTGTTACTTAGCAGTTGCTTACTTACTGTTACTTAGCAGTTGCTTACTTACTGTTACTTAGCAGTTGCTTACTTACTGTTACTTAGCAGTTGCTTACTTACTGTTACTTAGCAGTTGCTTACTTACTGTTACTCACATTCATGAGTATAACAGTGGTTGCTTACTGTTATTCAGCAATTAGTTATTCAGCAGTTGCTTGCTGTTATTCAGTTGTTTACTGTTATTCAGCAGTTGTTTACTGTTATTCAGCAGTTGCTGTTATTCAACAGTTGTTTACTGTTATTCAGCAGTTGTTTACTGTTATTCAACAGTTGCTCACTGTTATTCAGCAGTTGCTTACTCTCATTCATCATGAATAATACATTGGCTTCTTAATCACTTAATCACACCAGAGATATTAACCAAGGAACTACCAGCGCCACTCCTCAACGCACATTACTCTCAGGTCTGAAACAAATCTACTTAAAAGCTGTAGATATTTTTGTTTTCAATTACTGTACGTCGTTTATTAGGTGTGATCTGTTGGTGTCGCATACTTTACCACACACCTGGTATTAAGTCGTGTGTAATAGCCTACTGGTTCTTTATTCTCCTGTCTACTGCTCTGACGTTAGCTTATGATCCTGTCTACTGCTCTGACGTTAGTTTATGATCCTGTCTACTGCTCTGACGTTAGTTTATGATCCTGTCTACTGCGCTGACGTTAGTTTATGATCCTGTCTACTGCTCTGACGTTAGTTTATGATCCTGTCTACTGCTCTGACGTTAGCTTATGATCCTGTCTACTGCTCTGACGTTAGTTTATGATCCTGTCTACTGCGCTGACGTTAGCTTATGATCCTGTCTACTGCGCTGACGTTAGTTTATGATCCTGTCTACTGCTCTGACGTTAGTTTATGATCCTGTCTACTGCTCTGACGTTAGCTTATGATCCTGTCTACTGCTCTGACGTTAGTTTATGATCCTGTCTACTGCGCTGACGTTAGCTTATGATCCTGTCTACTGCGCTGACGTTAGTTTATGATCCTGTCTACTGCTCTGACGTTAGTTTATGATCCTGTCTACTGCTCTGACGTTAGCTTATGATCCTGTCTACTGCTCTGACGTTAGTTTATGATCCTGTCTACTGCGCTGACGTTAGCTTATGATCCTGTCTACTGCGCTGACGTTAGTTTATGATCCTGTCTACTGCTCTGACGTTAGCTTATGATCCTGTCTACTGCTCTGACGTTAGTTTATGATCCTGTCTACTGCTCTGACGTTAGCTTATGATCCTGTCTACTGCTCTGACGTTAGTTTATGATCCTGTCTACTGCGCTGACGTTAGTTTATGATCCTGTCTACTGCTCTGACGTTAGCTTATGATCCTGTCTACTGCTCTGACGTTAGTTTATGATCCTGTCTACTGCTCTGACGTTAGTTTATGATCCTGTCTACTGCTCTGACGTTAGCTTATGATCCTGTCTACTGCTCTGACGTTAGTTTATGATCCTGTCTACTGCTCTGACGTTAGCTTATGATCCTGTCTACTGCTCTGACGTTAGTTTATGATCCTGTCTACTGCTCTGACGTTAGCTTATGATCCTGTCTACTGCTCTGACGTTAGTTTATGATCCTGTCTACTGCTCTGACGTTAGCTTATGATCCTGTCTACTGCTCTGACATTAGTTTATGATCCTGTCTACTGCTCTGACGTTAGTTTATGATCCTGTCTACTGCGCTGACGTTAGTTTATGATCCTGTCTACTGCTCTGACGTTAGTTTATGATCCTGTCTACTGCTCTGACGTTAGTTTATGATCCTGTCTACTGCTCTGACGTTAGCTTATGATCCTGTCTACTGCTCTGACGTTAGTTTATGATCCTGTCTACTGCGTTGACGTTAGTTTATGATCCTGTCTACTGTTCTGACGTTAGTTTATGATCCTGTCTACAGCTCTGACGTTAGTTTATGATCCTGTCTACTGCTCTGACGTTTGTTTATGATCCTGTCTACTGCTCTGACGTTTGTTTATGATCCTGTCTACTGCGCTGACGTTAGTTTATGATCCTGTCTACTGCACTGACGTTTGTTTATGATCCTGTCTACTGCGCTGACGTTAGTTTATGATCCTGTCTACTGCTCTGACGTTAGTTTATGATCCTGTCTACTGCTCTGACGTTAGTTTATAATCCTGTCTACTGCTCTGACGTTAGTTTATGATCCTGTCTACTGCACTGACGCTAGTTTATGATCCTGTCTACTGCACTGACGCTAGTTTATGATCCTGTCTACTGCTCTAACGTTAGTTTACGATCCTGTCTACTGCTCTGACGTTTGTTCGTCTTTCGTAACTTGGTGAAGGTACACGTTTTAATGTGCACCTCAGCGACTGGTATTGGTTGGTGTAATGTTAACCAACCTTCACAATATTTTCTTTCACTGACAGTTATTACCTCTACTTCCCCTCATACCTTCGTCACATAACCTCGTATTTATTCAGATTGAGCTCAAGCAATCACTAGCCGGAGCACTCTCTGGTTCTGTCAGCAGCCTCTGCAGGTCTGTCAGCAGCCTCTGCAGGTCTGTCAGCAGCCTCTGCATGTACTGTCAGCAGCCTCTGCAGGTACTGTCAGCAGCCTCTGCAGGTACTGTCAGCAGCCTCTGCAGGTCTGTCAGCAGCCTCTGCAGGTCTGTCAGCAGCCTCTGCAGGTACTGTCAGCAGCCTCTGCATGTACTGTCAGCAGCCTCTGCAGGTACTGTCAGCAGCCTCTGCATGTACTGTCAGCAGCCTCTTCAGGTCTGTCAGCAGCCTCTGCAGGTCTGTCAGCAGCCTCTGCAGGTACTGTCAGCAGCCTCTGCAGGTACTATCAGTAGCCTCTCCAGATACTGTCAGCACTCTCTCCAGGTACTGTCAGCACTCTCCAGGTACTGTCAGCACTCTGCAGGTACTGTCAGCAGCCTCTGCAGGTACTGTCAGCAGTTTCTCCAGGTACTGTCAGCAGCCTCTGCAGGTACTGTCAGCAGCTTCTCCAGGTACTGTCAGCAGCCTCTGCAGGTACTGTCAGCAGTTTCTCCTGGTACTGTCAGCAGCCTCTGCAGGTACTGTCAGCAGCCTCTACAGGTCTGTCAGCAGCCTCTCCAGGTACTGTCAGCAGCCTCTCCAGGTACTGTCAACAGCCTCTTCTCTACTATTATCTCTCATACACATACACACAACGTTTCAGAGATGGAACACAGGATAAAGAGGACACAACAGGAAGTTAAAAATTCAGATGGGTCATAGGGATGTTAGGAAGCATTTCTTCAGCCTTAGAGTTGTCAGGAAATGGAACAATCTTGAGAGTGAAGTAGTGGAGAGAGGATCCATACATAGCTTTAAGAGTATGTACGATAAGGGTCTTGGAGCAGGGAGAGTGGACCTAGTAGCGAAGAGGCGGGGCCAGGAGCTAAGACTCGACCCCTGCAAGTACAAACAGTGAGTACACCAACACACACACGACTCGATCCCTTGTGTGAGATCATTTACATAAATTAGTTAAAGTAGCAGTGTTAGTAGTGATCCTCATTACGTTCACCCATCTTGATGTCTAATATCTTACTGCTTCCTTCTCTCCAGTATTCACAACTTCCCTGCAAACCTAACTTATTTCATCCTGTTCTTCTAGTTCATGGTTGGGATAACACCTAATGAATTCTTGCAATCTATTGATTATTATTATAATCAAAAAGAAGCGCTGAACCTACAAGGGATCATAAAGTGCAGTGTAATCTATTGAGACGCATCTAATTTAAATAACCTTGTTCTTGTTGCTATACAGCTGAGATCCCAGTGCAAAACTTTATTAAGGTGTTTCTCTAGCAACTGATCTCTACATGTTTCAATATGATGGTCCTAATCAACAGGTGTGGTGTACGTTACACTGCTTAGTTACACGGGTCACACTGGACCCAGTGTCTGCCAGGTTATATCTGTTACCTCAACATGAGTTTGGGGGTCACAGCCCCTGACCAGGCTGCTTGCTTGATGGTCTGATCAACCAGGTTGTTGAAGCTAACTACACGCAGTCCAACGCATACATCACAACCCAGTTCATGAGAACAAACTTGAGAAACTTATAAGTTCCCTCTTGAAGACAACTTGGAGCCTGCTTGTATTTCCTCTTAACAAAGTCTTAAAGTCTTTGACGCCTTTACGCTTTCCATTTCACGTATTTTGTAGTGTCGGTCAAGTCTCTTGTTCTCGTAGGATGTACTTTTAGTGCGCAGATTTGGAGCTCCTGTGGTGTATACCTTTGACCGATCTCGAGTCTTTCTACCCTTGTAGCCAGGCCCTGGGACAGGCTGCCTGTTCAAGCAGGCTCTTGCTGTTGACCCGCTGGCCCATATATCCCCTACGGCCTGTTTGATCTGGCACCTAGAAGAGGTAGTGATCCAGTTTTCTCTTGAAGTCTACTACGCTTGTTCTGGCAATACTTCTGATATGTGCTGCTAGCAGATTAGTTTCATACCACGACGTTGACATATAGATGTTCTATTGGCTCTATGCAGGAAGTAAACGACTGATTACCTTTTCCAGTTCTGATAATCTTTCCTGGCATAAACAGGACCGTCAACACCCAACAATATTATAAATGAGAGAGCACAAGTGATTCCATTAATGTCACTATCGGCATTTTTTTCTCATAATCTGAAAAATCTCATCTCACACGTCATTTTTTCTGACTTTAGCGGAATTTTCCTTATTGTGTTCTCTAAATGATAGATCATATGAGGTTCTTATACCCTTATCTTTAACACGTCCCTTTCGTTCTGAGATCATCGTCCTCTCTTATATAGTCAATGCTCTTTTGGGTTCTTGTCATTATTATTATTATTATTATTATTATAATCAAAAGAAGCGCTAAAGGTTCTTGTCATTGTTTTCATATCTGAGCACTTGGAATCATGAACATCATGTCATTTTCCATTGCCAACTGAAAAACTTTCATGATATACCTTGTACTTTCTCCATCACTTTTATGGAAGCGACTTCAATGTTTATTTTGATATGGTCAACAAAGTATGATACGAAGATGTTTTTCACTGTTATGAAGGTGAGAAACACCAAACAATGCCCTGATATACTCACCTTCATACTTTACAAAGGTTAGATTTTTTGTTTTTTACTTGTTTTCTGTTTTCTGTTATAAAGTTGATTACCCATTTTCCTAAATTTCTTATACCTATGGACCTTATTTTATGATCACTTTTATTAAGTGTCTTAGCCAAGTCTTTCTAAGATCTCTGGTATTTCACCTAGATCTAAGATTCTGAGTGATCATGTTAGTGTTATTTTTTCTACTTGTTTATGATGTAGAAATTAGCATTAGCATGAGCATTCAGAAGATCTTAGATCTAAGTGAAATAGCAGAGGTCTCAGAAAGTGGATGGGCTGCTATAATGCATAAAGGAGGCAGGAGAACTGATGCAAAATGTTTCAGACAAGTAGCACTAACATATCATAAAAGTCTTGGAAAGAATGCTGACACAAGTCAAATTACTAATTATATGCAAAAACATGACGTACATAACCCAGGTCAACAAGGTGTTAAAGCGAGATCATGCGTGTCACAACTACCTCAATAATATTATGGCAACATTACTGGAACTTTGCAAGAAAAAGCTACAAGCTTCATGAATCAGACCTTGGTGCTGCATGTATGAGACCTTGGTGCTGCATGTATGAGACCTTGGTGCTGCATGTATGAGACCTTTTTTGCTGCATGAATGAGACCTTGGTGCTGCATGTATGAGACCTTGGTGCTGCATGTATGAGACCTTGGTGCTGCATGAATGAGACCTTGGTGCTGCATGTATGAGACCTTGGTGCTGCATGTATGAGACCTTGGTGCTGCATGAATGAGACCTTGGTGCTGCATGTATGAGACCTTGGTGCTGCATGTATGAGACCTTGGTGCTGCATGTATGAGACCTTGGTGCTGCATGTATGAGACCTTGGTGCTGCATGTATGAGACCTTGGTGCTGCATGTATGAGACCTTGGTGCTGCATGAATGAGACCTTTTTTGCTGCATGAATGAGACCTTGGTGCTGCATGTATGAGACCTTGGTGCTGCATGTATGAGACCTTGGTGCTGCATGTATGAGACCTTGGTGCTGCATGTATGAGACCTTTTTTGCTGCATGAATGAGACCTTGGTGCTGCATGTATGAGACCTTTTTTGCTGCATGAATGAGACCTTGGTGCTGCATGAATGAGACCTTGGTGCTGCATGTATGAGACCTTGGTGCTGCATGTATGAGACCTTGGTGCTGCATGTATGAGACCTTGGTGCTGCATGAATGAGACCTTGGTGCTGCATGAATGAGACCTTGGTGCTGCATGTATGAGACCTTGGTGCTGCATGTATGAGACCTTGGTGCTGCATGTATGAGACCTTGGTGCTGCATGTATGAGACCTTGGTGCTGCATGTATGAGACCTTGGTGCTGCATGTATGAGACCTTGGTGCTGCATGTATGAGACCTTGGTGCTGCATGTATGAGACCTTGGTGCTGCATGTATGAGACCTTGGTGCTGCATGTATGGCTATCTTCTCTAGCTCTTTTTTTTGGATTCTGGAAGATTTGTGCTTATGTCATATAGATATCTTGGATGGGCATTTACTTTTAACTGGGGAGGAGCTCTAAACCCGTAGGCTTTTTTGTTCCATTTGGTAATTCTTCCGTTTAATATAAGCAAGTTTCTGCTGTATTGGGAATCACTTTGTGTAGATTATCTTTCCTTTCTTGTGACAGAAGTTCTTTTTTAGACAATTGGGTAATGCTTGTTTTCTTTCAAGCTCCTTGTTGTCTTCCTCACTGCTCACCACCGTCTTCCTTCCAATATCTCATAGTTTACTCTTGTACTGTCAACTTCAATTTACTGAATATCCTTTACGTTGGTTATTTTCCTTAGGTTCTCTAAGCAAGTATTTTTAATTTGCGTACTTCAACGAGGCTGTGATTGTTGTAAACTGTAGTAGAGGTTATGTTGCTGACTGTTCCTGACCATAATATTAAATCTATTGAATTATATTGGTCTTCAAGACCATTTATGCTCTTTATGATCTTTATGGGTACATCACTTTCCTATATTATTACTACTGCAATTATTAGTACTACTACTACAATGATGGTATTCCTTAAGTTACTGCTATCTCTGCTGCAATACTGCAGTATATTAACACTCCCTTTTCAAGGCATGCTAAATTTCAGGCCTAGTGAATATACCATTACTGCACACATATACACTAAATGTAATCAAAAACCTAAATTGCTGGGAAAGTTTCAAGTCCTTCTACCTGTGTTCCTCGTTCCGAGGAACACAGGTAGAAAAATCCTTGAGGGACTGCTCCCAAATCTACATACATAAATTGCTCTCTACGAAAGTAAGAGGCTCGGCAGATGGTGCAAAATACCCCATATAAAAGCAGGGTTGTCAGGAGAACAATAACAGCTATCACAATAAGTGTCAGCCTCCCATCATACATACGGGACATTAACAACAGACACCTTGCTGAATTCAAGAGGGAACTTGATAAATTCCTTAAGTCAGTTCTTGGTCAGAGAGGTTGACCTCAAACCCCCCACCCCCGGAAACATCTCTCAGGTATCCTACAAGCATGTCCAGAAAAATTGCCAGGGGCAGGATCGACGACCTGCTTCAGACCCATGGTGCCCTGGGTTGTGCAACTGTTGTGAATTCCTGTGTTTATCCATCTACCTTCATGACGATATGGAACTTCAGTGTTATTAGTCTACAGCTACTGTGCTGGTAGTCTTGTGCTGCCGCCTCTCTACACTGGTAGTTCTAATGATCATGGTAACATGTCAGTCTCTGGGCTCCACCTCAGTACAATATTTAAGGCAAGTACTATTTTTTTTAATAAATGTTTGATAATATGGAGCTGCAAGAGTGTGCCTGGAGCAGAGTGCATGGGCATACTTTAAATGGCTTCTTCAAAGTCGAGTCGGGGTTACGGTTAAATTAGAACTTTTAAAAGGTTGACAGAGTTTTGAGTCTCGTTCAAGAAAACTTCGTTTAGATTGTCAGTCTTGACTCTGATTAACGACTCAATGAACACAGTGAGAGTAATTCTCGAAACCAGTCACAGGTTTTATCAACTTCAATGAAAACATCAAAGGTGGGTTTGGTGATAAAGTCATTAGACGGGTGTTAGCGTGATAACATAATTACCTGCCCATACACATGACACAAAACCTGACACTCACGATTCCATTTCCATCCCAGTGAGACGCAATTTTGTTAAGATTTTCAGAGTCGCAGGAAGTTTAAAGCCACAGCCTCTGGAACACTGGAGGAGAGGGCTGGTGGCGAGGGCTGGTGGCGAGGGCTGGTGGTGAGGGCTGGTGGCGAGGGCTGGTGGCGAGGGCTGGTGGCGAGGGCTGGTGGTGAGGGCTGGTAGTGAGGACTGGTGGTGAGGGCTGGTGGTGAGGGCTGGTGGTGAGGGCTGGTAGTGAGGGCTGGTGGTGAGGGCTAGTGGTGAGGGCTGGTGGTAAGGGCTGGTAATGAAGGCTGGTAGAGAAGGCTGGTGGCGAGGGCTGGTGGTGAGGGCTGGTGGTGAGGGCTGGTGGTGAGGGCTGGTGGTAATAACTGGTAGTGAGGGCTGGTAGAGAAGGCTGGTGACGAGGGCTGGCAGTGAGGGCTCGTAGTGAGAACTGGTTGTGAGGGCTTGTAGTGAGGGCTGGTGGTGAGGGCTGGTGGTGAATGTTGGTGAAGACTGGTGGTGAAGGCTGGTAGTGAGGGCTGGTTGTGAGAGCTGGTGGTGAAAGCTGGTGATGAGGGCTGGTGAAGGCTGGTAGTAAGGGATTTTGTGAATGCTGGTAGTGAGGGCTGGTGGTGAGGGCTGGTGGTGAGGGCTAGTGGGGACGGCTGGTGGTGAAGGCTGGTGGGGAGGGCTGGTGGTGAGGGCTGTTGGTGATGGCTGGTGGTGAAGGCTGGTGGGGAGGGCTGGTGGTGAGGGCTGGTGGTGAAAACTGGTGGTGAGGGCTGGTGGGAAGAGCTGGTGGGGAGGGCTGGTGAGGAGGGCTGGTTGTGAGAGCTGAAGGCTGGTAGGGAGAGCTGGTTGTAGAGCTGGTGGTGAGGGCTGGTGGTGAAGGTTGGTGGTGAGGGCTGGTAGTGAGGGCTGGAGGTGAGGGCTGGTAGTGAGGGCTGGAGGTGAGGGCTGGTAGTGAGGGTTGGTGGCGAGAGCTGGTGGTGAGGGCTGGTGGTGAAGGCTGGTGGTGAGGGCTGGTGAGGAGGGCTGGGCTGGTGGTGAGAGCTGGTGGTGAGGGCTGTTGAAGAGGACTGGTGATGAAAGGTGGAGAGTGATGGTGGAGAGGGATGATGGGGAGGTGGAAGAGGGGGCTGGTAGTGAGTATTGGAACAATGTTGAGAGTGTTGGAACAGTGTTGAGAGTGCTGGAACAGTATTGAGAGTGTTGGA